>MU188753.1:46243-59174 GCA_016904865.1 Pissodes strobi
GGTCATTTGTGTGTCTGCCCTATGTGTGACTTCTGGCTGTCCCCGCAAGGGGACTCTTTTTGATTATCTAACTTTACTTTATCCTTTGGGTTTCCGAACACTTGGCTGGATCTGATGTTTCCTTAGGATTCTGCCGACTTCGTCTATGATTCCCTTTCAAGTTTCATTTATTTCAAATAATTCAACAAAATGTTACATTATTTAGGTAATACAAACTCATTTATAAAATAATCACTAAATAAAGCACCTAGATGACTTAACACCTGTATGCGCTTACCTATGTCTTAATATTTTAGTTGTGTTTATGTTATAAACATAATTACAGGTTCATTTTGTGTGTTCATTGTGTGTTGAGGAAAAGAAAAATGTACAAATCACTGCTAAGATAGCAGTCTCAGAAATGGTGTTCTATTATTCCAAAGATATATTTTGCTTGCCTTGAAAACTGTTTACTTTCAGTTTTCTTCTTTATTTCGTTAGGAATCAAATTATATGCCTTTGGTCCCATATAATTCACTGATCTTTATGATTTTAAAAATTTTATTTTGAATTAGCTGTAAGGGTTTCAAAGTACTTTTGTGCATGGCCCCCAATTACTATAAATGTAAAATTTAGACGATTTCTGTCTATTTTTGTAAAGGCTATATCATTTGTTTTTTGTAAATGTAATGATAGTTTATGCATATCTAGCCATGTTTTTACCTTTTTTAAACCTACCACTACCTTAGATTTAACCTCCTCCCATGTGCTACCACAGAAGATGATAACATTGTCATCTCCATAAGATATTATTTTTGCCGTTATACCTTGATAATGCTTTAATGTAGATATTAAAAAATATTGGTCCCAAGACAGTGCCCTGAGGGACACCTATATTAATCCTCCGTGGCTCACTAAAGATGTTCTCAATTTTTGTTTGTTGTGTCCGATCAGTTAGGTAGTTTGCATAAAGCCCCAACGCAGTCCCTCTCACCCCATTGGATTCCAGAATCCTTAATAGAACTGCATGAGAGACTGTGTCAAAGGCTTTGGCCAAGTCCAAAAATACAGCAATACATTTTTTGTCTTCATTTATGTTATTAGTGACTTCCTTAAGCAAAGCATTCATTCCATCAGTAGTACCAACACCCTCGGTGAACCCACACTGGTCTTTGGGAAATTGTTTTCTGTAAAAAAGTTGACTTAGCGATTCTTCAAACATTTTTCAAAAAGTTTAGCAAAATTACTAATTAAGCTTATTGGTCTGTAGTTTGATATCTTATTTTTTATGCCTGACTTATAAATTGGTATAATACCTGTTTTAAAACTAAGATTATAAATATGTCTAAGGGGTGCGAGTAGATACCGATGCAAGTTTTTTACAAGCTCAACAGTAATCATGTCAAAACCCGGACTACTGCCCGTCTTTAGGCTGCTAATGTGCTGAATAAGTTCTTCATCAGCCACCGGATTTAAGAATATTGAGTTGTTTATTACTGGTGTGGTTATTTTTAAAGTTTACTTGAGGTATTTTGCTAAGCATTTCAATACCAACGTTGGAAAAATAGTCATTACAGTAATTTGTCATGTCTAGGTCAGTTTTAAAATTGTTATTATTATTATCCGTAATGTTGAAATGAATTTTGACCTTTTTATTACTGTTTGTTATCTCTATAATTATATATTTTTTTAATGTCATACTTGTTGCTTTCTATTTTTCTTTTGTAGTAATAATTTTTTACTGTATTTAAAAGCTTTTTAAGGTTGTTTCTGTAATTTTTATAGGCCGTTTCTTTTTCTACTGTAAAGTTTGTCTGAAGTTGTTTTTCTAATCTGTCTCTTTTTTAATTGCTCTAATTAATCCTTGCGAAATCCACGGTTTTATCTTTTTGTATTTTGTATTAATAGTTCTTATAGTTTTAGCTTGTAATATATAATTTTGAAAAATACTAATACATTTTTGAAAGCTTAGCTCTGTTTCATTAGTATTTAATACATCATCCCAATTTTTTATTTTAAAGAACTCATTCAGCTTAACCCAGTTTATTTCTGTCAATAATATAGTGTTATTATTGTTACGACTATGTTCTTTTGAGACAATATTTAATGATATTGGATAATGATCTGTTATGTCAGTTTTTATGATATATGAAAGCATTGATATATTCAAATATGTGGTCCGAATAGCTTTTTGTTTTTTCCCTAGTTACATTGTTTACATACGATTTAAAGCCATTGGAAGTTAGCATTGAGTAATATGTTATGACTAGGGGATCTTGATTATCTAATAAATTAAAGTTAATGTCACCGACAACCATCTCAATATTTTTTTCGCTTATATCATTCTTAAAGTAATACTCTACGTTCGTTGAAAAAGTTTTTTTTGTTTGTAGATGGTGGTCTATATACTAATGTTATACCATATTTTACACTATTTACATCTAAAATTATTCTACTTACTATTATCTTTGTTGACTGAAAAGTGCAAGCTTCAACTTCATGGTTTAAACTGCTCCTAACAAGTGTTAAAACACCATCATTTTTATTAATATTACCTTGATTATAATACGGATTATATCCTTTTGAAGAAAATTCACTGTAGGAGTCTAGTTGAAAACACTCTGTCAATGCAATTACATCAGAAAAATTCAAATTGTAGGTTTCCAAAAAAGCAACTAAACTATCATAGTTTTTTCGCACACTGCATATATTTAGTGTAGTATATTAATGATACCGTTAGGTTCTTGTTTGTTTTGAATCTGATCTGGATTAATGGTCTCACCCAAGTTTTCATCATCAATTATATTTATCAGTTTCATCAAGTTATTAGCCATTATAACCATTAACTTGACCATAATTAATTCTACTCTTAATTATCTTTGTATGATATTGATAAGTAGGGCACCCCGGGGAACTAGCTTCATGGTGTGTCAAAAAAGTTTTTTTATATTTATCATTGTCAGTTTGGTAATTCTTACACATCAGATTTTGTCCCGTTTTTATGAAGGGGCATTCACGCCGTGGGTGGGTGCTCCTTAGAGCAAAATGAGCATACTATTTTGTTGACACAGCTAGTATATTTATGATAAAATCTCCAGCACTGGTAACACTGAGGGGGTCTCACATTTTCATATAAGGTGTATCTTTCTCAATCTATGAAGACTTTTCCCCTTAAAATTAATTTTGAAAATTCACTGGTGAACAGTCAACAAAGATAGTTTTTTTGTTGGTTTTCATGTTATTTTTTATATGCACAACTGTGAACAGTTCAGTCTCTACAATAAAGTCATTTTGCTTTATTATTGCCTGCTCCACCTCAGCTTTTGACATGTTTTTATCAAAACCAGTGATTTTTATCTGTGGGTTCTTCAATTTTGTTTCTTCAATCTGATAAGATTCTCCCAATTTTTCCTCGGCAGCTTTTTAAAAATGTTGAGCATCCTGGATGGTGTTGCATGCTATTTCTATGTTTCCTGTTTTAGTGGTCTGCATTTTTTGAATTGCAATATCCAACTGTGATGGTTTGATGGCTTCCATCAGTTCAGTTTTAGTTGTTGTTGCTCCTTGTGTATTTTTTGGTTTAATTATAATATTAGGAATATTCTGAGTAGTGTTAAGTTTTGGATATGTCTGCATACTCGCCATAGTAGCATAATATGTTGTTTGTGTATAGTATGAAGGATTTGGAGGTTTTAAATCTATTTTCAATAGTTTTATTTCCTTCTTTAAGCTGTTTATTTAATTTTTCATTGATAGCATCAATTTATAGATATTTACCGATTTAGCAGCAGTTTCTTGACATTTTTTGCACAACAGAATTGGTCTGCGCTTTTGCAATGGCTTCCATTTTACCTCAAAAGGCGCCAGTTCTGCACATTGTTTGTGTATTTTACACAAACACACGTCGCATAGGTATCCTTTATCATTTCCTTGAAGCTCCATGTTACAATAAGTGCAGTTATCCATCACCACAGTCTCTTCTTCATTTTCCACAAGCAAAAGCTCATCATCATCTGTTTGACTACCATTTGCAGGCATACTAATATATTTGTTTATTTTATTTCAATTTTACCGTACAAAAAAAACAATTCATGGGCCGAATTCCTTGTCAGTCTTACACTGGTCACGACGTTTTTATATTCGTCTATTTATTTATATTTTAAAATGCTTGTATATTCTTGTGTAATTTTAGTTTTTGTAAGAACAACCAGCAAAACCCAAGAACAAAATCAAACTCGCGACCTTTTACTTTATATATTGTACACTTTTCAAAATTTAAATCGCACTTTTACTATGTTTTCAAGCGTTTTTCTTCACAGCACAAAAATGTAAAATTTCATACTGTAGTCTTTATATACGGAAGTATGGCTTTTTGCATATTATTTTTTACTTCGTTGATTTCTGGTTTCCTACTTGCTTGATTTTATTGATTAATTGCTTTCCTAATGTTGTTTCCAAAGTAGCCATTTTGTTTAAGGGCATTCGTTATTTGTTCTATTTTTTTCTTGCTTGTGGGTGGGTTCTGCTAAGTGATAGAAAGTAATAGAAGCGAGATATCAATGTATTTGCGACTGACTGGATTTGTATGGATGATAGTTGGTGGGATTTGATATTTAGATATCTGTTGGTATGAGTGGGTTTCCTATTGTCCGGCATTCTGGTGATGAGGAGATCTAGGAAGGGTAGATTCTCATCCTTTTCTACGTCCAGTGTGAATCGCTTCTCTCGTGCATTTGGTTTGGGTTCGTCAGAAAATGTCCAATTGTCTCTACCTTGATGCCATATGATGAAGAAGTTATCAATGTAACGTTTTCATTGCGTGTTAGGGCTGCGTTTTTTGAGCATATTTTTCGAAATACGCATACGTCATAAAGAGGTTTGCAATATCTGGTGATAGTGATGATCCCATGGGAGCGCGATCGGTTTGACGGTGGATTTGGCTATTCAACATCAAATTGGTATTTTTCAGACAGTGTTGCGATAGTTCGATAACATGTGCTGGAAAATCGTCATGCATGGTGATCTTGTCTATGGCTTCATCGTTTGGGGTAAAGTGGGACGATATCTAAACTTGCAAGAATGTCGTTTACGCCTAAATTGTTGTCTTCCAGCTTCTTTAGGTGCTATTGCAAAATTGATACCTAAATATCCCATTTTAACATTCGGTGAGTTGGTGCCCAGTGTTTCTTCCGTGTACATTTTTGCAGCTTTTCGAACATTTTCTTTGGCTTCTCTGTTTAAGACTGGTGTCAGATTCCTTGCGCCAGAACGATACTTTTTATTACGTCTGCCCACAGCAGTGGGTGCATTTTGCTACTTAAGTACGTATGATGCCTCTATACTTCTGATTCTATTTCGGACAACTGTCTTAGTGTTTCCTGTATTTGTTCTCGTAGGCTAGCTCTTTAAAATTTTGATGGCTCTTCTCGTTTTTAGATGATAGGAGATGTGTATATTGGTTGAAGGTTATTGTAGCGGCATTTTAACAGAAAGATAATGCCGCTTACCGTTGTTGAAACTTTGCATCTAAGCTTTTCAAACAAAGCAAGTTTATTGCTGTCCGTTTTGTTAAATTATGAAAGTGTAGAGAAGTCATTGTAATTTTTTTAAATGTTATTTCTTAAACTGAATTTAGTGTGACAGTAGAGTTGTATAAACATTAGTTTTACATATAGTGCCTTTATTATTTAAAATATACCTACATTTTATTAGGATAGATAGGTATATTTTTGTCACATGCGACGAGAATGAATTTTATATATATTTTTTCCATTCGTTGGTTTTTAATTCAAATAAGATTATATTTGAAACTGCTCCTAGAAAATGATTTAGCTTAATTCAGTATAAGATACTAAATAGAAATTTACTAACAGTGATGTACATTGATATAGCTGGAACTGTATTTAAAAAATGTCACCATCATTTATTGTCAATCTTAAGCAATATTCTGATTTTCAATATTTTTATTTAATTAGGTGAATTCAACGCAATATATTTGGGACCAAGTTCCGGCAGTGAAAAAGAAGTGCCTTTAATTGTGTGGCCCCATGGTGGTCCACATAGTGCATTTGCTAATAATTTCTTCTTGGAGGAAGCAGTTTTCCTGTCTTTGGGTAAGCTTATTTTTCATGAAAATCGAATTGGTTTGTATAAATTTTGAAAATATCTCCTTATAAATAAACTTGCTGCTAGCGATTGCAGCAGCCGCGGATTTAAGGTCAAGGCAAACAATTTAATTTATAATTAAGGAAACCGCTTTTTTCTCGATGCACTTGCCTTTGCGGGTATAGTCTGTAAACCGAGCGTTTATCGTTACGTCATAAATCCTGACGTCAGATCAGTTTTGAGGCATGTCCTGAATTGATTCGCAAGAGTCTTGGGAGGAGCATAACTTACCCTTCGCGCATGATCCATTTCGTGTCGGTAAAATAGACGGCTATTGTCGATCTCGAATGTGAGGTTAGATAGGACGCTGAATTCAAAACCAAAACGAAAACAATAACAAACAACATGTCATGCTCATGAACTCGTGATTCATAGATTTAATTTAAAGAAACTAACCGATAAACATGTCTTTTTTCACTCTGGTAAGATAATATTTGGATCTCCAATATGAATATTTTAATTTTATGCAATCTACTTTGTTTTAGGTGAAGAAAAAAGTCTTGTGAGGTTTGCAGTAGGAACTTAAATTAACAACACACTACAAACAGAAATATTCTAGTGTTCTAGTAAAATTCCAGCAGAAATTCTTAGATATACAGGGGGTCTTGTTATCTTGTGTGAATGAAAACATCTAAAACCTGCGAAATTTCGAATAATAAGTGGAATCTTTGCTATGAGAAAAGTTATGTAATTATGCATCTGATATGTGGTTAATTGAAGAAACATTCAATTCAATTCAAAAGCAATGTACTGTGAAACAAACTTGGCCGTGAGAATAGTGTATAAAAAATCACAAAGACATTTTTAATATCAGATATGCAACTGAAACATGATTTGGACCTTTTCTTTACCAATTAATTTTTATTTGTCATACGATTGTGAACTTGTAAGCATCTGTAAAGTGCAGTAAACAAATTAATAAAAAGAGATATTTACCATTGCAGTAAACTTTGGCATACATTTAAATTTGACTGTAAATGCAATTTTATTCTTCGGTTTTTGTTGTCTTATCATTTAATTAATCATTTCATATTATAGCAGTGTTCTGTAGTTAATAAAATTGAAAGACCTCAAACATGTAGCTTTTCTTTAATTTTATATATGTAGGTAAGTAAGTTTTGTTTATTTGTGTTTTGCAATGGTTCAAACGCTTAGATTCGTAAAAGTTTATTTCATTTTTGTACAAGTTTTGCTTTTTATGTAGCTGTAAATATCGCCATTACGGCCTTAGTTCAAACTTTTAATAATATTTATGCTATTTTTAACATAGGACACCTCGTATAAAATATATTAAATGGGTGACAGTATAGCATAATATTGTATTTAAGTCTGTTGTACTTCAGTTATAACCAAAAGTAACTTAAACAAAGTAGAGTAGATTGACACCATAAAATAAAACTCAAGTATGAAAGAAAACGAAAACAATGCTAATTTATTTCCAAAGAATGTCCAAATGTTTACGAAATGGAAAACAAAACATTTTATATAACTTAAAGTGTGCTATAACATGATTCATATACAACAACAGTAAAGGTCTGGCGTATATGTGTTAACTTTAACAATTTAAAATCATATTTTTCTTTATACAAATACAAATGACAGACAAGACAAAAGATAATAAAATTATAATTCAACTCATCATAAAAAACAATAATTCACTCATTATAAAAAAAAACATATCACACAATCCATGGAAAGAGATGTTGTAATTTAAGGGTCATGCTTATGAGCACACTGTTTCCTGCTCATCGCTAAAATAATACACATCATCATCATCCGAGTGACAAGAATTGAGATCAATAATGACCTGTAATATATCCGAAGCATCTCCGCTTTTTCCAGTCCTCGTTAATTGTATTATAGCATTTGTGTGATAAACATAATTTCTCCATTTTTTTAGTGTAATCTAAAACATATTCTCTTATAAAATAGCAGTATCTAAAAGTTGGACTAGATTCTTACCTTTTGAAGTGCTTCATTCCACAAATTTAAAACAGTTTCGCTTGTGACAGGATGTATCGAACTGATACAAGCCTCGTAGTAACGCTTACGTTCTGACCATACCATCTCAATATGATTATATTAGCAGATCAGTGGATATCTGCACTATGTCAATATTCATCAGATTCGTTTGCAATGAACGCAGTGTGAGATGTTCGCCTACAATAAAACCGAAATAATGAATAAATTATTTAAAATAATGAAAAATTAAATGCAGATTACCTTTCTCATACATAGCATACATGCTCTCCTTATAGTATGGCCATGAACTTTGTGAAGAGGCTCTCCATGAGAAGAAATAATAGCAACATTTGCCTTGGTTTTAAAGACAACAAGTTTCTAGACTGCCTTTCAATGCATTCTTTACCCAGTGGCTGACGATATTCCTAAAGAACTCATCAGAAACTCTCTACAACAAATAATCCTACTTTTTATATATTGTTAAAACTGCACTTTTGTATCAACTTACATTAGGTATATACTGCACTCACGGGTAAAAGCGTTTTTCCTGCGGCTTTTTCGCGATTAAAATAGTCTATTAGTTTTAAAATGAGGACTTGCTCATTTTCAGTGTACCGATGTCCAGGCATTTTCAACTCCGATAAAAATCACAAATAAAAACAGAAAAATACGTTGGACGAACTTCAAATAAAATAAATAAATATATATTTGACACTGACAGATGAGGAATTTCATCTGATATCCTAGCATGCGCAGCTCAACGTACGTCCGTGACGTCAAATTTCTGTCACCCCCGATTAACGGTGGTGTGAGAGAGAAAGACAAGGTATGACGTAACGATCAACGCTCGGTTTACAAACTATAACCACAGCTTATTCAATAACCAGCTACTCATCTCGCGGCGGCATCCTTTGATTTGGGAAAGTCAAGTGAAAATTTTAGAAGAGGGCCATGAGTTAATATTTTTCTAAACGTCTGAGCATCTGAATAATACTTTTGACAATTCGGTTGATTTAAAATACGATGTTTTATCGTCTAAAATCCTTTTGAAAACGATTTTAAATGGCAAAATTGTATAAAAATCCGAAATTTCCGGTCTTTTTAGGGCAATAGCCGCAGCTTCGGGGCGAATTTGTCATGGATTTTGAAGGGAATATTCATTTTAAATTCAGTTCGCTTCGTGTCATTACATGGCCTGAAAAATCACGAGACTGTGAAACTGAACCGCTAAGGGCACTGTCAGGAAGCGCAGTGCCCGACACTCCAACTTTCCGATTTCGATAGAGATGAATAGCTGGTTATTGAATAAGCTGTGCTATAACTATATAGAGATTACTAAAAAGTCGTAAGACAATTAAAGTTTTATGTTTGTTTAATATTAGCTACTATTTAAAGATTGAAAGTGCGTTTATCACGAAGGCGATTGACCCGTTTTTCGCACTAATGGATATATTTAACATAGTGTAAGTCTTCAATTTTAACGATTTTTTTAAATCGTAAATTACAGTAAGGCTCTCATATATAAATTTTTCTATTAAAATAAAAGATATGTATTTGTTTTTTCACGTTTATTTTAAATTTAGTCCCGTGGTCAGAGGGTTTAAAAAGAAAATTTCACTGTATATTTAAACCATTCTTTACCAAACCTCTTCCAAAGTACGACTTCAAATTACAATAGATAACTATTTGCAATTCATATCAAGACAGCTTTATTTTGTCCAAGAAAATACATCCTTATTGATAAAGCTGTCTAATAGTCGACAGGTCAAATATACAAAAATATTTCGAAAGTAAGCACACACAAGAATTTTTAATTGGTCATTATTAACACTTTATATGAAACAAATTATCATAAAGCTGATCGATAGCTCTAAAAGAGTATATACAGGGTGGCAATTTGAAAACCGACAGCATTTAATATTGCCTCTACCAATAATAATAAGAAAATTTCCTAGTTTCCTATCTTCGTTTTTCATAAGCTATCGTTTGACACTAAATTTTTATTTAACCAGAGGTTAAGAAATTCCGGTTAAATTTAACCTCTGGTTAATCTAAAATTAGTGTCAAACGATAGAGCATGAAAAACGAAGATAGGAAACTGCAAATCATTTTGCTCTATCTTTAGCCGTTTAGATTTTACAGGCTGTCAAACTTGGTAAATGGTCGATTTTCAACTGTCAATATTTCAAAAACAGTTGGAGATAGGTATAGGACATTATACATGAAATATAAAGGTAATTGAAAGACCTTTAAAATGTTTTATCATTCGACCCACCTTTCCATTTAAAATTTTAAGGCTAGGTGCCCTGGGGGTCAGGGGGTTGAAAGTAACACGACAACCAAATGCCTTAATAATTGTCCCCCTTGATATGTAAATTGACGTGTTTCGCCAAATTTTTATACTATCATTGGTAGAAGCAATATTAAATGCTGTTCGTTTTCAAATTGTCACCCTGTATAGGTATACAATTAATCGACAGACCCAATATCCATAAAAATAAAATCAGTATATATTACATAAACACAAATATTCGTGAGCTAAACAAAAATTTAACCAAAATGTTGAAATCAGGAAAGAAGCTAGCTGAAATACGTTCAGAGTTTGCAAAACAAAATAATGTCATAAAAAAATTCATATACAAGCATTTTAATTAAAGTTTCCTCTAGATAATAATTTACACAATAATAGAGCTTTCCTAATATTTACACAATAATAGAGCTTTCCTAAGCTTTTAAATTCCTTTCTGAATGTTGATACTTTAAAAGTTCGCCGTGTATTATAGGAGAGGGTGTTTATATTACTTCAAAATTTTTTATAAACCATAGATAATATTTCTAATAAAAATAAACGGGACAATACGGTATACAAAAAGACCTACATGATTCACGAACCGCCCTCTTCTGAAGCACAACAAAAAGTTTTTGAAAAACTAAAAAGGTATCGAGTACAGGAATTCAAAAACAAATTACATAGCGTTAGTGTGATTCGATATATGACGGATGTCGCAGCCCTTGCAAATATAGAGAGAGAATGTATTATGGTAAAGTATTAAGCGCTTTAATTCACTCTTTTTTGTTTCAAGGATTTGCGATAGTTTTAATAAACTACAGAGGTTCGATAGGATGTGGAAAAGATTCGATTGATTTTCTACTGGGAAAAGTTGGTACGGCTGATGTGCAAGATTGTATTCAAGCTGTCGATACCGTTCTTAAGGAATGTTCTTGGATTAATCCTGAAAAGGTAAGTAACTATCCATTGATAAGAAAATAATTGCAAATTCTATTTTTCTACGACTCTGCGTAAAGTACTGACATTATACGCTGTTTTTAGTGCGTAATTTATCACAAGTGCCACTACGTACAGCTACATACATCGGATATATTAAGGTACCACAAGTCGCACTTAAAGAAGACAATCTGCCCATGATATGGATTTATTATTAAAAAAAAATAAAAACCCGTATTAACTTTATTAAAATATTATAATCGTAAAAAAGCATTGTATGGTATGCGTTCCTAGTTTCA
This sequence comes from Pissodes strobi, assembly GCA_016904865.1. Taxonomy (NCBI): domain Eukaryota; kingdom Metazoa; phylum Arthropoda; class Insecta; order Coleoptera; family Curculionidae; genus Pissodes; species Pissodes strobi. The sequence continues at coordinate 57,875 of MU188753.1, forward strand.
TTTTAGTTCTCGTGCCTATTATAAAACTAGGCCGCCCTTCGTTTCAAAATTTAGGGCTCATTCCAAAATTTAAGGACTTGCTTGTATATTATGCAACAGTTGGTGATGCCGTATTTTAAACAATTCTGATTTTAAGGTTTGGTTTGGTCCTACTGATTTTTTTAAAGGTAACTCTTCAATGCAGAGTCTCTTTTGTCCATATCCATCATTATGGGCTCGCTACGAACACCCGTCACCGTAATTCAGCGTTTAAAAATTACCATAAACCACCGATTATTTAGCGCCCAAAAATGTGTTTCCATCCTTCACAATTGTTCTTGTCTAGACCCATGATAAAGACGGATTATTCCCAATTCGTCATGAGTTAACTCACCACGGCAATAAAACTAGTGCCAACTAACCACACACGCAACATTTCTCTTTGGGTTGTACTAATCGCTCCTTCTTGAGGAATAAGGCCCTGATCTTAAATACTCTATAAACTATAGAACATGAAACTGGTCCAAATAAAACTACCTACTTGGTAAAACATTATCCCAAACTAGAGAAATATAAAAATAATCGATACTAAAGATGTAAACGTGTTGCGCAATGGCACGTGACGAGTGTTGAGAACGTACCGATAAAAACTGTGCCACTTTGAAGCACTTACTAAATACGGCATATGTCCTTTGAAGAGAAATGATTCAACAAAATGGTAAGTTGGAATCATGCGGGTCATCATTTTCTATCCATCCATGAGACACCCAGTAAACCTTGACCATATTCAGAATTTCTGGATAAAAGCCTTTATAAATTTATTATTAATATTTCATTTCCAGAAAACGTTCTTTATCTCTGTTTTATGTCAACTTTGAAAAATTGGCTCGGACATTGATTGTTCATGTTCGTTTATCGAAGAAAAACAAATAAGTGAAGCTATCCCTATTATAATAATCGCAAATCCATTTTACAAGAACATGCATGTATTATACACCTCAGTACAAAGTGTTGATTTCAGTCCAGAAATGGCTAAAAGAGCGATGATAGTTCGACTCTCAATATTTGGGACATGAACATCAGATGAACAAACATCAATTATGAAAGTGTTTCCCTTGCACTAGATCACACCGAGTTTCCATTGTACTAGATCACACCGAGATATAAGAGGTGTACGTGGGTATTGGAATAGAATAACAATAATTTGGTTTTAAATCCGATTTGCTTTTAGTTAAAAATCTTGTTTTCTTATCTTTGATATGAGGCAGTTATTTAATAGTATATTATTTTATATGGAGGAAAAGTGATACTTTTCATGGCG
>MU188754.1:3874-59165 GCA_016904865.1 Pissodes strobi
TCATGATGGATTGTGTTAACGACACACTCTGGACATTTATGCCAAACACTTGCATCTTTCGCATGTGGATCAGCATGTCTTCACACGCTTTCTTAGCGAAATTTTCTGATTTGTTTTATGTGAAGATTTTAAACAATGAAACCACTGGACTCGTCAGCCGGCTTATGATGAGGAACACTGAACATTTATGCCAAACTCTTGCGTTTTCGCCTTTTTGATCGACAATTTCATGCGCTTTCTCACATAACTTTTCTGGTTTCCTTTTTATGAACATTTTAAAGAAGAAACCACCGGACTTGATTAGCAGCTTTACGAATTATGGAATGCACTAGTAAACTTTATGATGTATTGTGTTAACGACACACTCTGGACATTTATGCCAACCTTTTGTGTCTTCGTCTTGGTCACCAATCTGGTGCTTCTTGAAACGATCCTTCAATATTCCACTTCTTGCGGTTTCAAAAGAATGTTTCAAAGACTTGACTGAATGCTGTTTTATATCACTTTTGTGATTAGATTGGTAAGGACCTTCAGGACAAGCAGTGTAGTTTATTAACCTGAAAAAATGTAAAGAAGCATTTGAAAAACTTAAGATATACATGGTAGGTATACAGGGCTATCGTTAATATTTTCCTTCACATAAAAACGCTTAACAATAAAAACAAATCTAACAAATAGAGATCTATAAATACAAACAGTTACTTTATAGCTCGAGCGGCAACGTCGCACCACGAACACATCAGCAGCAGCACATAATGTGTCGTGTCTCATGCATAAGCAATAGCAATGCCAGTTTGTTTCGTGTTAATTCTAATTACTCGGAATCGATACAGGGTAAATTTTTGCGGCCTTGATATTGTTTATTGACTTAAATGCCAGTTTCATCACTATAAAAATATTTTTATCAACTGATTTTTATGTCTGTTGTATGTTTTTGATAGTTTCGCAGTAGATGTTCCTAATTTAAAATATTGTCACGACTAACAACCATCCGAACGTTTTTGTGCTACCCTATAGAACTAGCCGCCGCCGCCGCGCCGTGCCCCTCGCTTCTTTGTCTGTATGACTCATCGCCCGGCCGGTCGCGAAGTTTCAGGATCGCTGGACTGGAATTATCTCGATGGCCTCGTCGGGATCATATAAAGTGGCCTCGGAATACTTCCCGAATATTCGTGATAGATTTGAGATTATATATAAGCAGACCTAAGGCGAATGTTCGTCAGTTGAGCTCAGTTAATCATTGAGTGTTGAATAGATATTAGTTGTAAAGTTATAAGAGTAGTTTAGACTGTTAAATTGTATACAGTGGTAGTGAATAAAAAGAGTATGAGTTGAAAATAGCAAAGTTGTAATTCTGTTAAGAACCCACGGGAAAAACGTAACATTTGGTGTCAGAAGTTGGATTGTGAAGGGACCAGACTTGCGAAGTATTTTTCGAGGAAAGAAGTACAAGTACGTCAACGAGACCGTTTGATTGGTGGATTCTGGTAAAATTTTATAACATTCTATGGTCAATACAAGGCAACAAACGGCGGAAATGGAGCAAATAAATAAAATGTTGGCCGATTTTATGGATAATTTAAATGCTGAGAGGCGAGCGGATCGGGAAGAGGAAGAACGTAAAAAGCAGATAGAACAGGAGCGGCTTCAAAAAATTTTTCAAGATCAAGAAGACAAAAAGGCAAGCAGAACAGGACCGGCTTCAGAAAATTTTACAAGACCAGGAAGACAAAAGGCAAAAAGAACAGGACGACCGGCAAATTTTACAAGATCAAGAAGACAAAAGGCAAGCTGAACGGGAGGACGATGAACGTAGAAGGCAAGCAGAACAGGACCGTCTTCAGAAAATTTTGCAAGACCAAGAAGACAAAAGACAAGCAGAGCAGGACCGGCTGCAGAAAATTTTACAAGATCAAGAAGAGAAAAAGCAAGCGGATCGGGAAGAGGATGAACGTAGAAGACAAGCAGAGCAGGACCAGCTTCAGAAATGGATGCTTGATGTAATTGTAGGCGAGCAAGGAAAATTACAGAAAATATTGGACGGGCAAAATGAGAAATTTGAAAAAGAAGTAAACAATATACAAAAAGAAGTTGGAACTGTACAAAAAGAAGTGGGAAATGTACAAAAAGAAGTAGGAGACGTACAGAAAGAAATGAAGAATCTACAAGCAGAAGTTACCAGACTAAAACATCAAGTACCAACCGAGAAGGCATTCGCCTCAGGACAAAACATCAAACCTCCAACGTATGACGGTCAAACATCGTGGACAATGTACAGAAGGCAATTTGAAGCCGCTGCTGTTGCCAACGGTTGGAATAACGAAGAAATGGGTACATCACTAGTGGTTGCGCTTCGTGGATCTGCCCTGGAACTATTGCAGACTATTCCCATCAGCCAACAGGGGAAATATGACATACTTGCAGCTGCCCTGGAGAGACGATTTGGAGACCAACATAGAAGACAACTGTATCAGGCACAAGTTAAGTCCCAACATCAGAAGCCTGGTGAAAACCTGCAAGAGTTTGAGTCAGAGATTAGACGTCTCATTCAACTGGCCTACCCGGGAGCGACAGAGGAATTTCAAGAGGAACTTGCTGCCCAGTATTTCGTGGATGGTATCAGAGATCTAGAAACTCAGAAAATGCTACGCCTAGCCAAATTTGATAACAGCAGTGAAGCTTTGGGCCGAGCCCTAGAAATCGAGGCGGCCTGTAACATCTCCAAGCCAAAAATCAAGACCGTATCCATCCAGGAAGAAAACCCGACAAATAGCTGTGAATTAACTGAGATGGGTGAAATTTTGAAGAAATTGACGGAAGTTCTTCAGGCCACGAGGAGATTCAGGGAGCCAATGGAAGATAGGCCACGTAACCGAAATACATCAAATCAGTGCTATAGATGTGGCAGGACTGGACATTTCAAAAGAGACTGCCGAGTACAACTACGGTCTAGATCTCCATCCAGAGACGCTAGGGCCCCCAAGTCAAATCAGGAAAACTTCAATTAGTCAACATTGCGGGGCGGGTGTTGGCTAAAGAAGATAAAGCCCCCAGGATCGTCTCCATAAAAAGCCTAGGAAAAACCGCCGACAGTCTAACAATTACAGGAAAGATCAACGGAAGAGCCATAACAATTACTGTTGACACTGGTGTGGCGGTATCTTTGATAAGGTCCAACAGAGTAAATAGAGTAGATATCAAAGAATGCAGTTTTACGTACAGTTACCGGTGAGACAGCTGAAGTACTTGGGGAAATGGATATCGAACTTCAACTGGGACGAATTAAGTTACACCACACAGTGTTGGTCGCCGACATCGAAGACGAATTTATTTTGGGGATGGATCTCATCGGTCAACATGGATTATCTTTTGACAATAAGCTTAATCTTCTGAAGTTTGGCACCGAAGAGTTCATCCTTAACAAAACAGACGATGGAACACCGACTAAAGTAGTGGCGGCATGTACTGTCAGAATAAGCGGAAATACCGAGCAGATAATTTTTGTGAAATTGGAGAAGGATTTTGGAGGCTGCGTCGGACTTATCCAACACCACGATTTGCCTTGCAAACACCTCGTAGGCAAAGCACTAGTCAAAACCGACGGCGAAATACCGATAAGGATAGCAAATATTTCATCCAATTCCATCAAAATCAATAAAGGAGATGTAATAGCCACTTGCGAGCCGGTGCAGTGGGTAACCAGTTGCGAAACGCAGTCAGAAGTAACACCCTCAACATCACCTAAGGACGTCCTAGAACATTTCCTGAAGTCGTGGCAACATCTGTCTTCCGAAGAACTGAAGAGAGTTACACAATTTATCAAAGAGCAGAGCACAGCCTTTGAAAGGAAAAATGGCAATATTGGAAGAACGAACATCATAAAACATAAAATCGACACTGGGAGTGCTCACCCCATACGGCAGCATCCTCGGAGGTTACCAATGACGAAGCAGCAAGAGGTTCCCACATTAGTGGATAAAATGCTTGAAGATGGAATTAGTGAAGAGTTATCAAGTCCATGGTCATCTCCTGTTGTCTTAGTCACCAATAAGGATGGGACTACCAGATTCTGCGTGGACTATAGAAAGCTCAATGACGTCACCAAGAAGGACAGCTATCCACTTCCCAGAATTGACAACACGTTGACGACACTAGCAGGTTCTCATTGGTTCTCAACACTCGATCTAAAGAGCGGATACTGGCAAGTAGGCATTGACGAACAGGATAAGGAAAAGACTGCCTTCTCTACCGGAAGTGGTTTATATCAGTTTAAAGTTATGCCCTTCGGACTATGCAATGCCCCCGCTACTTTTGAGCGTCTTATGGAAGTTGTTCTACGCGGCCTCACTTGGAAGACATGCCTGGTCTATCTTGATGATATAATGGTAATGGGAAAAACGTTCGAAGAGCACCTACAAAACCTGCATGAAGTTTTTACTAGGATCAAGAATGCTCAGCTCTTACTGAATCCAAAGAAATGTTTTCTCTTCCAACAAAAAGTTGAATTTCTCGGACACGTCGTGTCATCAGAGGGAATCCAAACTGATCAACGAAAGATAACAGCAATCAAAGACTGGCCTCGTCCTCGCGACAAACACGAACTGCGGAGCTTCCTTGGTTTATGTACTTATTATAGAAGATTTGTCGAAGGATTTGCAAATATAGCTGCACCTTTACATAAGCTGACTGAAGAACGAGCAAATTATAACTGGGATCATAACTGTGATTCTGCGTTCAGGAAATTAAAAGCGGCTCTATGTTCTAGTCCAATATTGGGATATCCGGAACAAAAGGGTAAATTTGTATTGGACACAGACGCCAGCAACACCGGCATCGGAGCAGTTTTATCTCAAGTACAAGCAGGAGAAGAACGGGTTATCGAATACTACAGTCGAACACTTGAACGTAACTACTGTGTAACCCGAAAAGAGCTTTTGGCAATAGTACGGTCTGTTGAGCATTTCCATCAATATCTATATGGGCAAGAATTTCTGATAAGGACTGATCATGCAGCACTTAAATGGCTTTTGGATATGAAACAACCTGAAGGACAGGTAGCCAGGTGGCTTGAAAAGTTACAACAATATAACTTTAAGGTTAAGCACAGAGCAGGGAGATTGCATAATAATGCAGATGCTTTATCCAGAAGACCATGCGAGGATAATTGTAAGCATTGCCAAAGAGTAGATCAACGAGAAGGAATTACTCCGATTAGGCTAACGAAATTTGAGGTTGATCAGCAGTGGACCACCGAGCAACTTAAAAAAGATCAGCTTGAAGATAGTGAAATAGCACTATTGCTAAGAGCTAAAGAAGAACAGCAACGAAGACCAAGCTGGAGCGAGATATCAAATAAAGGACTTGCTTTTAAAACTCTGTGGGCTCAGTGGGACTCCCTGGTGGTGGAAAATGGACTTCTTAAACGAGCCTGGGAAAGCGCCGATGGAAAAGTAGTGAAGACACAGTTAGTGGTACCAAGGAGGAAGATATCGGAAGTTCTGGAAGAAGTTCATAATGGAAAGTCCGGTGCTCATCTCGGCGTGAACAAAACGATTGACAAGATTCGCGACAGATTTTACTGGGTCAACTACTGCCAGGATGTGAAATCGTGGTGTCGGCAGTGCTCAACCTGTGCCGCAAGCCAAGGACCCAAAACAAGATCTAGGGACAAAATGAAACAGTATAATGTGGGCCTACCGTTTGAACGTATCGCCATTGACGTAGCTGGCCCTTTTCCAGAAACAAATAATGGTAACAAGTACATTTTAGTGGCAATTGACTACTTCAGTAAATGGCCTGAAGTCTTTGCAATCCCCAATCAAGAAGCTGTTACCATAGCAGAGGTCCTTGTGAATAACCTATTCAGCAGATTCGGTGTTCCGTTAGAGCTGCACTCAGATCAAGGACGCAACTTCGAATCCAAGGTTTTCCAGAAAGTCTGTGATTTACTCAACATCCATAAAACACGGACTACCGCCTTACATCCACAATCAGACGGCATGGTTGAGAGGTTTAACAAGACCATTGAAGAACATTTGTCAAAGGTCGTAGATGAACATCAGAAGGATTGGGACCAACACATACCACTATTTTTAATGGCCTATAGATCAGTAGTCCATGACACGACAGGACTAACACCAGCCATGGTTTTATTTGGAAGAGAACTCCGTTTATCGTGTGACCTATTATTCGGAACGCCAGACAACCAGGATATGGAAATTCAAGACTACGCAGACTCCCTTAAGGAAAAGTTACTATACGTCCATGAATTAGTCAGAGAAAACACGGAGAAAGCCAGCGACCGAATGAAGACACGATATGACCTCAAAGCTAATTCTATGGGATTTCAGATGAACGATAAAGTCTGGTTATATAATCCACAAAGGAAGAAAGGAAGATCTCCCAAGATAACGCCAGTATGGGAAGGACCCTATACAGTAACCAAAAGAATTAATGACGTTGTGTATAGAATTCAGCGTAGTCCCAGAAGCAAACTGAAAGTTGTTCACCTCGACAGACTGAAAGCATACCACGGACATGCAGTATCTGATCGGGACGATCAGGTTTAAGAGGGAGGCAATGTCACGACTAACAACCATCCGAACGTTTTTGTGCTACCCTATAGAACTAGCCGCCGCCGCCGCGCCGTGCCCCTCGCTTCTTTGTCTGTATGACTCATCGCCCGGCCGGTCGCGAAGTTTCAGGATCGCTGGACTGGAATTATCTCGATGGCCTCGTCGGGATCATATAGAATGGCCTCGGAATACTTCCCGAATATTCGTGATAGATTTGAGATTATATATAAGCAGACCTAAGGCGAATGTTAGTCAGTTGAGTTCAGTTAATCATTGAGTGTTGAATAGATATTAGTTGTAAAGTTATAAGAGTAGTTTAGAGTGTTAAATTGTATACAGTGGTAGTGAATAAAAAGAGTATGAGTTGAAAATAGCAAAGTTGTAATTCTGTTAAGAACCCACGGGAAAAACGTAACAATATGTAAACATCATTTAGACAAAGTCTCGCATTATTTTTTTAAGCTCTGTAAGCTAAAGTAACATGTAAAAATTACAAAATCGAATAAATGTCAATGAAAGCCTATTAATTGATGAAATTTGTTTTTCCTGTTCTAACCAGAAGAAATAAAACTTATAAATGAACCTCACAGTGTTAAATTTCTTACTTGGATTCTGACATGTCCTTTTCATCTTCACTTTTGATATCAGCTTCCACATGGCTTATAAAATCCGATTGAATCAAATAGTCATCATTACATTTTTTCACATTGGATTACCTAAAAAATAAATACTTATGGCATATACTACTAAGTATGAATAAAAGTGTAAATGAAATAAATTCACTTTCCATGATCATCGCTAATCCACTAGTATTGTTTACATTGCCGTTGCTTTAAATTTAAAATTATATTAAAGTTTTGAAATGATAGAATTATACCAAGAAAAACAAACAAGACGCTTATAAATAACATACAATTTACCATTAGGGTTGCCAGATGGGAAATGCATAAACGAAAAATAATTATATAAAAAAGCTTGGTTTTCTATGAAAATATGTAAAACTAAAAATGAAAATTTTGTGCTAATTAAGTTATTGCCAGTATCACATTATTAGCCCAAATAAGATAAAATGCAATAATAAACGCTGATATTAATGAAACAATAAGAATCAACCAAAATAACGCATTTATTTTCCACGAAAATAAAAATATACCTACTAATAACGACTAGGCACTAGGCACCGGTACTAGGGTTTCAAAAATCAAACTACTTTTAGCAAAAAAAAACATTTCATATAAACACCAACATGCATTTAAATTGGCAAATCTGATTGAGAAACACTTCCAGCTTCTGACTTAGGGCAGTATTTTTCAGAAAAACCCATTTAGTTCCTGATTTTCCAACAAATAATCATACAAATCGGAGCAGCTATAATTTCTGAAATTTTACTTGAGGAAAATTATTCCTTTTACTGATTCAACGGAAAGGCGGTTTCTCTCTTTCGTCTATTGAACTAAATCATAGAAAAAATTCTCTCCACAGTTGCGTTATTTGGAGGAATGATAACATAAAACTGACAAATAATTAAAAGTTGTGAAGCAATTTCTAAATATTTAAAAATGTTGACAAATCGACATCATTTCTGATCTTATGCTTCATTAGTCTATATTCATCCACTCCTGGATATAGGCCTCTTCCCAATTTTTTACGTCACTCGTCGCTCTATTTGCCATTCTCTGAATATCGTGCCGCCACGGTCTCTTGCAATCTCGGAAGTTTGGTTCTTACCGCTTAGTTGAATTGTATGGCCCAAGTAAATGTATTCAGCAACGGTTTCAATGAGTTGGTTTTTAATCGTAATCCGGACATCGTCTGCGGTCACGACCTTCGTTTTTGTGAGGTTCATTACGAGTCCGATTCTCAGTGACGCTCAATGAAGTTTTTGAATCATTGTCTTAAGTTCATTCGCTGTGCTGCCGATAAGAACAATGGCGTCCGCAAAACGCAAATGACTCAGTCGCATTCCATCAACATTGATTTCTCTATACCGTCATTCTCATTCTCTAACAACATCGTCCAGGGCCAGCACGTTTTTTCGATTAGGATAATGTCGGTTTCTTGTACTTCATAGATTTGCTTGATAATGTCAAAATATCTCAAACGAATTCTCGCATTATCAAGGGACCTCAAAATTGTCCAAGGCTCAACAGTCAAAAGCCTTCTGACTGAAATGGTAAATTATATTTAGTACTTTTTCAATAAAAGGGTGAAGCGTCTGCAGATGATCGGTAGTATCCAACTTTACGAAAGCCTACTTGTTCCACTGGTTGGTATGAGTCCATCTTATCAGCCAACCTGGTTATTATTACTTTTGTTAAGAACTTACATAAATGTGACATCAAGCTGATAGGGCGATAATTATCTATGTTGTTCTTATTTTCCTTCCTGTATAATAGAATGACCTCAGTATTTTTTCATTTATTTGAAATTTTCCCTCGGCAAGACATTTATTTAGCAATATTCGCAGTCTCCAGCAAGGTTTCTCCGCCAATTTTGATCATCTCGCTGGTTATTTGATTTTCTCCTGGGCTTCTCATTTTTTCATCAGATTCAGTGATGCTTTTAGTTCGTCATGGTCTATTTCGTAAAGCTTGAAATCTCGATCTTTGGTACTGAGTCCTCCTAACTCGAGAGCTGTAGAAGTCCTGCTCTCTCTCAGTCTAACCCTTCGAAAGAGTATGGTGGCATTATGATGTGACTGATGCAGCTCTCTACACCATCTCTTTCCAAGAGCTCCTGTCCTCCGCATAATGGGTCGCCTGGTGCAGGCCCTCTCCTGTTAGGCTTTTTAGTCGGTCTACCCACCACATCGGTGATCGTCTTCTTGGTCTTCGGCCGGCGACTTTTCCTTGAATGATCAGTCTCTCCATTGCTTCTGATTCCCTGGAGATGTGTTTAAAGTACTTCAAATACTGCCGACTGATACGTGCCGACACTGTAGTTTTGACGTTAAGTTACTTGAGGATCGAGTCGTTGGTGCGATGTGCAGTCCATTTTTTTTTTTTTTTTATGGCAGTGGCACACACACCAAAGGGAGATCCTATGGCGCTCGACGAGCGGTGTGTGTGCGAAGATGTTGATTGACACGGTTCTTGAATATTTGTAGGTTGTAATTAGTGGGAAACAGATGTCCTGGAAGTGAGTTCCACAGTGATGCAGTGCGCCAGACAAAGGAGTTCTGGTAAAGCGATGTTCTAGGTGTTTCTAGTTGTACGACGAACTGGTGCGCTCCTGCCGTCTGTCGGGACTGTCTGACAGGAGTTGCCAGGGGCGGGATTATGTGGGCCAAATCCTGGGAACATCTGCCGTGAAAGTATCTGTAAAACAGAGACATCTCGGCCACATGTCTGCGATGTTCCAGACTATCCAGATTCCGGGTCAACTCCGGATCGCCGACGAGACGCACAGCCCTCTTCTGAATGGAATCCAGCAGCTTTAGGGTATGCTTTGGTGCGGCACCCCAGATATGTGAGCAATATTCTAAGCACGGTCTTATTTGCGCTTTGTACAGCAAGAGCAACTGCTGCGGTGTATAGAGTTTTTTGTTGCGAAATAGCGCACCAAGCTTCTGGGAGGCTGATTTTGCGATGTTAGCAACATGGTCATGCCATGACATATTGCTGTTGACCGAAACACCCAGCAGCCTGATTGACGAGGATGAAGGAATGGTCGATCCTGCCATAATGATGTCAGGGCCCGCTGTATTGGCCCTCTTAGTAAACGTTGCTGCTTGGGTCTTTGCTGCATTGAACTGAACCAAATTTCGGTCGCCCCAAGTTTGAACTTTCTCCAGGTCTTGATTAATTGCTGTAATCTGCTCCTGTCTGCGGTGATGAGTTTCAGTCGCTGGTAAGAGTTTTTCTGATCTAAAGTGGGAGACAAGGGTACTGTCATCTGCAAAACTGTAAACAGGATTATTCGTTTCGATCAGCAGGTCATTAATATAGATGAGGAACAGAGTTGGTGAAAGTATTGCGCCCTGAGGCACGCCCGCGTTGATGGTGAATGTGTCTGAGATGTGTCCATCGACTGCAACGTGTAGGGATCGGTTCTTAAGGAAACTGGCCAGCCAGCTGCAGAGAGAGGCGGGCAGTCTCAAGGACGGCAGTTTGTTGAGCAGTCCGCCATGCCAAACTCTGTCGAATGCCTTTGAAATATCCAACGCAATCGCTCGAGACTCTCCGTAGTTTTCAATTGCCCTACTCCATATATGAGTGACATAGGCCAATATATCTCCTGTCGATCTCTCTTTGCGAAAGCCGTATTGATTATCGCTGATTATTCTGTTGCTCTCGAGGTACTTGAGTAGTTGCTGGTTGACTACACGTTCCATGACTTTGGAGATTATTGGAAGCAAGGCAATCGGGCGATAGTTTGAGGGCGTGGTTTTCTTGCCTTTTTTTGGAACAGGTTGCACTCGAGCGACTTTCCAAGAGGATGGGTAAATCCCTTTTCTGTAAGAAAGAGAAAAAAGCCTGGAAAAAACGGGTGTTAGTTCGTTGGCGCAGTTCTTTAGCACGATGGCAGGTATTCCGTCCGGTCCTGATGCCTTTTGCGTATCTAGTTCTTTAAGGATTTTGCGAATATCACGATGAGAAAACTTGACTTCTGCCATGGTGGTGTTGATGTTCGGTATAGTGGGGAGAGTCTTGCCTTGGGGCACGTCTAAGGTAGAGTGCGATGAAAACATTTTGGCGAGCATGTTTGCTTTTTCCCTGGCTGTAGTCGCCGTGATGCCACGTTCGTCCGTCAAAGGTGGGAGAGACGTTTTTGTAAAGTTGTTACTTACTGCCTTTGCTACCGACCAGAAATTCCTGGAACCACTGGAGCATTGCAAAAGTTTATTCCTGATCCTTTGATTGTGTTTGTCCTTAGTTTCGTCGATCACACGCTTGCACTCGTTTCTCGCTTCGATAAAATAATTGCGATTTTCAGCGGTCTGATTTTGCTGCCAGTACTTATAGGCTTGCTGTTTCCTTCCTACAGCTCTTTCGCATCTTTTGTCGAACCAGGGCTTTCCTTTTGATGGTAACTTGATGGAATTTGGGATGTATGCTTCCATTCCTGAGGAGATTACTTGCATGATCTCTTCGCAGCAGTCTGACGGGTCGTCAGCGGCAAAGCAGACGCCGAGCCAAGGAAAATCTAGGTAGAACTGCCTTAGATCGTCCCAGTTTGCAGAATTGTAATGCCAGATTTTGCGAGGCAATGGTGGATCCTTCTGTATGGGTGGCAATTCACAAACCGTTGTAATAAGTTTGTGGTCGGAGGTACCTAATGGCGGACCAACTGTAACCTTGTACTGGTCAGGATTGGTGGTCAGAAAAAGATCCAGGAGGGCGGCGAATTCGCCCCTCTCTGAGATTCGAGTTGGTTCGTCTACAAGTTGAGTAAGTCCGCAGCTGATGGCAAATGCTTCAGCTTCTCTACCTTCGTTGTCGGTCTTGTTGTGATGTTTGAGCCAGTTGGTGTTGTGGGCATTGAAGTCTCCCAGAACGATTATTTCTGAACTGGGGTGGTCGACCTGTAATGAGTCAAAAGTGGTAGCTAGTGTTGAGAAAAAGCTTTGGTAGGCTCTATCGCTCGGAGGGCGATAGAGACAACATATAAACTTGGTTAATCCCTTGGCGGTGAACTTGAGCCACATGACGTCAAGGTTGTTCGGTTCGAGTGTTTCCTCGCGGTGACATGAAAGGTCGCTTCGGACAAAAAGGCATATTCCGAACTTATGTCTAAATCGGGTATGTAAGTCGTAACCAGGATAGAGGCAGTTCACTGTTGTTGTTGTAGAACATACTTGTGTTTCTGTAAGGGCTAATATGTGTGGTCTATTTGCTTGTAGATGTTGGTGTACCGAATTTATGTTTGTATTTAGGCCTCTTATGTTGCAGAAGTCTATTCTAAATTGGTTCGGTATCTTTGCTGTGTGTGAAATGCGGAATGACGGGCTCCCAGGGCCACCCAGCGCCCGGAGATCCGAATGGCCGGGGAGTTTACTTCCGGAATATTTTGATCCTGGAAGCACCATCATGTCCATATATTCCTACTATGGAACCCGGGACCACAAGCGCGGAAACGGAACGTGATTTGGGAAAACCACTTAGCGCTTCCCAATTCTGGTGGGGTGGTCTTTCACCGGACGATGCGAGTAGGCTTAGGCATCTACCACCTAGGGCTCAGACTCATTCCTTTGGCGGTCCCTAGTCTGACAGGGGTAAAAATGGGTCGCTCCCCAGTGATCAGCTCCAGACTTTGTACTTTGGTGTTCTCCAGCCTGGAGGAGGACGATGGGATTTGATGGGCCACATCCCGTGGCAACTCGGAATGGTGGTGGCGTCACTCCCCGTAATCAAACTGCTCTCACCAGTTTGACGTTCCTGCCAGCCAATACAATGCAGCCCCTCTTGTCACAAACTGTCATTGATCGGCCCCAGACTTTGTACTTTGGTGTTCTCCAGCCTGGGGGAGGACGATGGGATTTGATGTGCCATATCCCATGGCAACTCGGAATGGCGGGGGCGTCACTCCCCGTAATCAAACTCCTCTCACCAGTCTGACGTTCCTGCCAGCCAATACAATGCAGCCCCTCCTGTCACAAACTGTCATTGATCAGCCCCAGACTTTGTACTTTGGTGTTCTCCAGCCTGGGGGAGGACGATGGGATTTGATGGGCCACATCCCGTGGCAACTCGGAATGGTGGGGGCGTCACTCCCCGTAATCAAACTCCTCTCACCAGTTTGACGTTCCTGCCAGCCAATACAATGCAGCCCCTCTTGTCACAAACTGTCATTGATCAGCTCCAGACTTTGTACTTTGGTGTTCTCCAGCCTGGGGAGGACGATGGGATTTGATGTGCCATAGCATGGTACTCGAAGTCTGTAGCACCACATTTGCAGTGCGCCAATTCTGCGGCGGTCTGCTAATTACAGTGTACATATTTCAGCAGCATAAGACTGCAGAAGTCGCAGCTTAGTCCTACCAGTCAATGATAGCTGTATCTTTATCTTGCACCTCTCGCCATAGCAATTCTTCTACGGATTTCTGGCTCCACACTCTCCTGTATTTGTCACCATGGATCCCGCGTACTCAAACCGGTTGACCACCTAGAATCTCGCGGCATTCGTGATTCTCTGCAGAGTGATTTCCAGTGGCGTGCCTTTCCATTTCCTCACATAACTTGTTAATGTGGTTGTTCTTGTCTCTTCTGCAAGCGCATTTGATATCCTTGGTTATCTTCGATAGCACCTGTTTGTTCTCCTTTTGATCTCCCCTGAGAAGTCGGACATTACGCCGTTGTAGAGCCAGTGCTAATGTTTCTTCCGTCATCCAATGCTGACGTTTTTTGCTTCTAAATTTTCACCAATCGCCTCAACTATCCAATCCTCCCTCCACTCTCCTCCAGACCTCGGTGGGATTTCCCTCAAGGCTTGGTGGGTCTTTTTTCTTGGAGAGCTTTTTGGAAGACGAAAGCCAATAGCCTTCACCTTGTCCACTGGTTTACGGAATTTAATCTTGAAGCTGCCCCAAATTAACCGATGGTTGGATCCGCATTCCGCTCCTGGTTTTTTCGCATTGTGGAAGGAGGTTTTCCATCTTCTGTCAACAAGGATATAGTATAATTGGTTTTTGTGTTGACCATTCGGGGAGGTCCAGGTATACAGACGGCGTGGATGCTGTTGGAACATGGTGTTCATTATGGACATGTTATTGTAAGTGGCGAATTGGAGTAATATATTGCCTCGTTCATTACTAATCCCCAACCCAAAACGGCCTACGGTAGAATGTAAGTGGTTGTCTTTTGTGGTCTTCCCAACTTTTGCGTTAAAGTATCCCATCAACATTATTATTCCTTTGGGTCTGAGGGATGCCATAGTCTCATCTAAACAGGAATAAAAATCTTTCACCTCTTGATTATTTGCGTCAAAAGGTAAATATAAACAGGTGTAGGTGTAGTTTGTGCGGTGCAGCTACAATTTCTTTCCTGGCGCTGACCACAATACCGTCTCTGTTTCTTATTTTTGTCACTTTCGATCTTCCATTCGATTCTGAGGACTTATACTTTTGATTTGCAATTTGCAAATTTGTAATTTCGATTGTTTTTTATCAGTCTTGTATTGTGATCCCTGACGTCTTTCCTGATGTTCTTGCTATTTCTTTATTGAGTTCTTTGTATCTTAAGTCCCCCGATTTATTTATCTTCTCAATTTCATTAAATATTTTGGTCTGTCAGCTAATTTTGTTGGAACTTCTCATCTGTATTGAGCATTGAGCATATTCTCTTAATTGCATACTATTTGAGATGTTTTCGGAGAGTTCAGCTAAGTCTTTCCTGATGTTCTTGCTAATTTCTTTATCGAGTTCTTTGTAAACTTAGGTCCCCCGATTTATTTATCTTCTTAATTAGTATTCCTGAGACTGTTGATTTGCAAACATGAAGATATTTATTCCAAGCAAGATAAAAGGTATCCTTGATTTAAGAGCGACATCTATACTTTTTTATGTTCAGTTAGTCTAGTTACAAAATGTTCGAATGTTACGGGAGTTGGTGAAGCTCCGATTTATAGAGTTCTGAAAGAGAGAAAAAGTGAGCCAAAACATCTACGGGGACGAAGCCTTCTGTGTTGATGACTGTTTCAGAAGCATAATAAGGAGACATGTGCACACCTTTTATGTGAGTAAGGAAATACCAACTCTCGATAAAATTCAGAAAGTTGTAAATGAAGACGATGTTCTGTGAAGGTTATGTTATTGTTTACATGTGGCATGAAATTGCTCTTTGGTTTAATTGTTCTTTAGACATTAGTACCTCGTTTTAATTGCTTAGTTAAATATTAAAGTGATCATTTTTCATTCAATTTCTGATACAATTGGTGGTATCAAATTTTATCAACTAGTAATCAAGTTTTCAAGTTTGCCAATCCCTAACCTCAAAATGGTTGAATCTTGTAGTGAATGTAATGGTGAGATTTTGATCAACGAAATAGTGTTATGTGATAGTTGCAGTCGCCCTTTTCACAAAAAGGTTTGTTCCGGCTTAAATGCATCCGAAATGAAAGTGATGGAACTAAAAGGAACTCGCAAGCAAAAATTTTTCTGTATGGACTGCCAGAAGGGCCTTCAACAGGTTCCAGTTCTTATTAAGCTAGTGGAGGAGCTTCGTCGTGAAGTGGAGGCCATCAAGAATGTCTCTCCCAAGCCCAATCCAACTTTACCCTTAACTTCAGGCTCTGGGGATGGGACTGTCCCGTTGTTTGCAAACGAACAAGACCTATTTACTGAGTTACAGGAACGACAGAGAAGGGCTAATAACGTAGTGGAGGCAAACAACATTCTCAGAATTTTATCTGATCAGCCTCCAAAAGTATTTACCAGAATGGGTAGGCCAAATAAGAACAATAATCGAGCATTGAGAGTGACTCTGGAATCTCCTAATGCTGCACAAAACCTTATCAAGGCAGGCTATAAACTAAAAGGGAAAAATATTTTTGTGAACATGGATCTTACAGTTAATCAGAGGGAAATGGAAAAGAAGCTGTCGGCTGAGTTGAAGAACCGTAGGAACAAGGGTGAAAATGTGTTCATCAAATATAGGAATGGTATTCCTCAAATTGTGCAGAACAAACTAGTTTCTGGGCCTTGTTCTTCATTAATTGTTAGGAAAGGAGAAACAGAGGTATTTTACCAAAATGTTAGAGGGATTCGAACTAAACTTTCTTTATTGCGTGACAACATCATTGCAAAATGTTATCCTGCTGTTGTTCTTACGGAAACATGGCTGAGTGCGGATATATGTGATGCCGAGCTTGGGTTTTTTGACTATAATGTTTACCGATGTGATAGAGGGACAAGAACAAGTACAGCCAATAGGGGTGGTGGGGTATTGATTGCTGTTTTGAAATCAATTGGCAGTGCACTGATATCTGACCCTACAGATGTTGAACATGTTTTTATTTAAGTGGGATCTAGATCTTTAATTATAAGGGCAGTGTACTTTCCCCCAGCTTCACCAAGGGAAATGTATGAGAGCTTCAGCTCTAATGTCGAGTCTGTTGTAGAGAAAGCTGGGATGCCGTTATGTATTTCGGGAGATTTTAATATGCCTAAGTGTCAGTGGACTTTAGAGGATTATTGCTCGGTTGCTTCTCTATCCCAGGATGCCCATCCCCATGAAGTTGGAGTTGCTCTGATTGTTGGTGATATGTGTGCCTTTCACAATCTGTTCCAACTAAACCAAATTCCCAATAGACTTGGACGAACACTGGACCTTGGGTTAGTTGACAGTGCTAACTCGTCAACTAGTTTTGCGGACGATCCGTTGGTACCTATGGACGATCATCATCCCCCCTAGTCATTCGGATAAATGGGTCAGATTGCCATGGAAGCTCTAATGGACCATTTGGTGATGAGTTTTACTATGATTTTAAGGGTTTGAATGTTCCTATCTTAGATTATTATTTGGGTCTGGTAGACTGGGACCAGTTTATTACTGCCCCATTCGCCTGATCATATGAAATTTTTTATAACATTATATACTTTGTTATTGATATTACTGTTCCTAAAAAAAAAAGTTTCTAGACATAAATTTCCTAAGTGGTTCACTCCTCAATTGCAACAACTCAATATTGCTAAAAAACGGGCTCACAGGATTTTTAAGAATACTGGTAGGTACTTGGACTACTTAAATTTTTGCAGACTTCGAACTCAATGCAAGAATCCATTGAGACATTGTTATAGAGAATATGCGGCCTTGTCTGAGTCTTCCTTGCTGATTAGTGGAAACATCCGGCAGTTCTGGAAGTTTGTGTTTGTATATATAATTCTAGGCGTAGAGCTGAAAGCTTCCCTTCAGTTATGTTCTATGGTGGGGAATACTGTAATTTGGGTCCTGAACTTCCTGACCTATTCGCTGAATATTTTAAGTCTGTATATGGTGGCGCCACTGCACTGGCTTGAATGGAACTAGGGAGATATCTCTTAGCCAGATTTCTCTTACTGAATTCAATATTCTGATTTCTGTAATATTTGAGGAAATTATGTAGCTGAAAGTTTATAAGGGGCATGGTCCTGATGGAATTCCTCCTGCTTTCTTGCAGTGTTGCACTTTTATGATTTCACGACCTCTGCATATGATTTTCAATACGTCTCTATCAACTGGTTTGTTCCCTGAATCTTGGAAGGTCAGCTACTTGACCCCTATATATATACAAATCTGGAAACAGGGAAGATATTACGAATTATAGGCCAGTATGTAATCTTAGCACCATTTCAAAACTTTGTCAGGCGTATTATCTTCCACTATCATGCAGGAGCAGTATGGGTTTCTTAATAGGAAGTCCACTGAACTTAATCTCCTTACCTATACAGACTTTCTGTCAGGGGTCTTGGATAATTCTGGTGAGGTCCATGCTATCTATACCGACTTTTCTAAGGCCTTCGATAGGGTAAATCATGCTGTCCTGATTCAAAAATTGGAGGCCGTTGGTGTTGGTGGCAGTGTGATGCTATGGATTGAGAGCTACCTCAGGGACCGGACTCAGATTTTGAGGGTGCACAACTTCAAATCTAAAGAGATCACTGTGCCTTCAGAGGTTCCCCAAGGATCCCACTTGGGTCCTCTTTTATTTAATGTGTTCATTAACGACATATCTAGGTGTTTTGTTCTTTCCAAATTTCTGTGTTTTGCTGATGATCTTAAGTGCTTTGTGCCGGTATCATCTGTCGAGGATTGCCTCAGAGTGCAGGCTGACTTGGAGAGGCTTCAGCTGTGGTGCAAATGCAACATAATGGAATTGAATACATCAATTCCTCATTATCATTTACAGAACACATTGATAAAACCATAACCAAGGCTCTTAAGATGGTGGGATTTGTGAAACGCTGTACATCTGATTTTAATAATGCATCATCTCTGAGACAAATATTCTATTCCCTGATTAGGCCTATCATTGAGTACTGTTCCTCTGTATGGAATCCTGCCTATACTTCTCATATCCACATAATTGAACAGACACAAAGAAAGTTTTTGCGCTACATGGCCTTCAAGTCAAATATTATGCCTCTAGATGGTTTCAGGTATAACTCCGAAATTCTTCAGAAACACTATTCTCTGTCCACCTTGAAGACTAGAAGGGATGAGGCTTAAGATATTTTTTAGTATTATTAATTCATTGGTTGATTGTCCTTCCCTTTTGGCTTCCATACGACTGGCTGTTCCATCAAGACAAACACGAAATATTCAAACTTTTAACCAACCTTATAGACGTACTAATTTAGGTTTACAGTCTTTCATTTCAAGGACCACTAAGGTGGCTAATTCACTGGGTGGTGACATTGATATATGCATATATTCTTTTTTAAAGTTTTATAATATTGTACATTAATGGGCAAGGCCCGTATATAGGTGAATAAATAAAAAAATAAATAAAAACGTGCCGGTCTTGGGAAGAAAGAAATTTGCAGTGAGTACATCGTTCGCTTGAACAACAGCAAAAACTGTTTTATCTCTCGGCGCCAAAATTGGGCCATTTTCTCATATTGTTTGCACAGATATTTAGAGAATATCTGCTGTACCTCTGTTCTCTTTGTCCAAGCTTGGACAAAGAACTCTTTTGGGCGTTTTAACGCATTTTCTCGGAGACAGAAACGCCATAGCGTCTCGTCTCACCTGTTGCTGTGGTTGAACATAGAAGGTAAAATGGCGGTGGAAAATTTGTAGCTTGACAAATTGTTCCTGTAAAATTCAAATCAAAGGTTTGAAGTCAGATCCCTGTCCTCGTGAAGTTAAGTAGAGAAAATTGGAGATCAAAGTATTCTGTGAGAAAGAAACAGTTGCTAGTTTTAAAACATAAAAGTTTACTACATTTTAAATTCAGTAAAGA
The DNA here is from genome assembly GCA_016904865.1 of Pissodes strobi. Taxonomy (NCBI): domain Eukaryota; kingdom Metazoa; phylum Arthropoda; class Insecta; order Coleoptera; family Curculionidae; genus Pissodes; species Pissodes strobi. The sequence goes on from MU188754.1 coordinate 23,329, forward strand.
CCAAAGATTCTTTTTAAAATTAAATAATCAAGACGTTTTTAGTAGATATTTATAAATAAGTAACCTTTTGTATATTTAGCTTTATGTGTGAACGAATGAATGCGTGAAATTAGTTTAAAATTTATATATATTTATCATATTTAATGCAATTTAATCATTGAATTATTAAAGTACGTAATACCAAAAATACCTGTTTCAATTCATAACCTATGTATAAACCCTCACCACCCTATTTTGATACAGTCCACTAATTAATGTGGTTAATTATACAGTTAATTACCACCCCCACCTTTATGGTTATAAATAATTTAAAGAAAAAAATGTTTATCCCGACCAATATCGATAACATAAATATCTGCCGAAAGCTGGACGAATGCCATAAACCACGTCATAAAAGAGGAGCAAAAAATTTGGGATCTTTATAATCTCTTGGAGGAGACAGTAGACCCTTTGCTAATTTCAGTTGGAAATTCTGACGACTCTGACTTCAGTGAGGGTGATTTATAATTGTACATATTTAGTTTTCATTATTGTAAATACTTATTAACACTTTTTCTAATTGAAATGTTTTACTAAACGGGTAACATTGTATTTGTAGTTATGTTATGGTTTGTAACCTGTTACATTCATTTACCAATATAAACTTTAGATTTCTACTTAAATTGGCTTGTTTCTTATTTTACGTTGTGTGACAAAATATTTGAACAAAGTCACTGCGATCAATAATAATTCAATGATTTTGAGACTTTCTTCCTATATTTTAAAAACCCGAATTAGTTTACGATTTTTTTTCTACAAATTAGAAAAAGCCGGCCATAAAGAAAGGCCGGTCGGACGTTAACGAATTGCCAAAAAGAACATGTCAGGCTTTAGCCGGACGTCTGGCAACCCAGCCACTAGAGAAAAAGGGTTACACAAAATTTAGATTGATTTGTTTTGTAAACAATTTATGACTTTGGCGGAAGGTTTCAAATGGTTTTATTTATTGACGCGATCATAAGAATTATTAAAATCATAGCTACTTACAAATCAGGGTAGGTGTTCATATCATTGATTGATGGTAGCATGCCCATTTAAATCGCTGTCAGCTTCATCTAAAGATCCCCTAGAAATATTTTTTTACTTTAAACTGTTTCAGACAGGCTATTTATAGTGAATAATAATGGATGTTGTTACAAAAGAAAAACAAATCGCTTTTTACCTGTCATCTAAATCATCCTTCCCACTTCAAATCAAACGTTCTGTTTCCATATTTGATAAATGTTTTTCTATGAAAAATTTACTTCTAATGTGGATTCTCTACAAAATTCATTCTAATAAGTATTGATTAAACTTATAAATAAATAAAATTTTTAAATAATTCACAAGAACTTTATTGTACGGTTCAGAGTTGAACATTCTGTATGGAACTAAACATCAACACAGAATATAAATCAGTCACCAAATTTTTGGGTATTTATACTGATGACAATCTAAAATTGAAAGATGATATTATTGCATCAAAGAAAAAGCTATCCATGGTATTTTACGCTATAAGAATTAAGTGTTAGTTTGGGTTACCTATTGCGTTCTACCACATGATATAATAACGGGAAGGTAAGATGCTCAGCGGTTTCAAAAACGGTTCTCTCTGCGCAATGACGTGACAAAGAGAGTTATTCCTTTAAGTTATGATGGTAACAGCCCCAGTATATACACAAATTTTAGATTTACTGAATAGTTTGCTTTATTTTGATAGAAAATTTAGGAAATGGAATTTTGGATGATTAATTAAAGATAATTTTGAATGATTAATGTTGTTATTAAAGGTTTTTAGTTTGCAAACAGATTATTTTATGGACTTTAGTACATTCAGCAGCACACAGAACTCCACTCTCAGTGATACATTTACACATAATAAGACGAGGAATAAAAGCTTATAATTTTTAATAACATAGAACTTTTCCCTTTAATTAAAACAAGTATCAAAAACGCCACGTTCGATCATAAGAAAGATTAAACATTACAATTAAACAAATAGAACAAATAAATATTATATCTGCTTGATCCATTTATAATGTTAAGCTTGTCAAATGAAATAAAATAGAGGTATAAAATGAAAATAATCATAAACAAACGTCATTAAAATGATATAAAACTTATAGGTTAGAAAATAACTGATTTTTATTAAAATTATTTATTTTGGCAAATTAAGCGTGGGTACTGCATCGCACTTTATATTAGGCCTCTTTTTCTCATAATTCAAAATTATACTTATTTTTTTTTCAAAGCTGTCGTCGCATTGGGCATATTCGAGTCGTTTTAGGATTAAAACTATTCTCAAGGTAAGCGTTTACCCACAATTTTTGCGACAAAGTGTCTTTAGGGAATGTATAAAATCTAATAGTTTTATCAAAATTCTTGGCTTGATTATCACTTTTACAACCGTGCACAGCACAACACATTTTTAATTGTCAAATTTTCACTTCTTTACCCAATAAAATATAAGAATTTCCACTAAATTCTGTTTAATTATCAATGATTTTCGATGTACGGGATATGAATCGCCAGTGACATCTGTTCGCAAATGGGTATATTTCGTGCAACTAATTTTTTAAGAACAGGTACGCTGGTTTATATCTACCATTTGCGGATTCGTGTCGCTGTAGATTTCTATATTGAGTAAGTGACATCTATCGGAAACGGGCTTATCTCATGTAGTTGGTAATTGAAGGGCGTAGTACGCTATTTAATACCTGCAATTTAAGCATTTCATCTACAATAGATTGCTACATTTAGTATATATTGAGTATTTCCTTAGTTTGTCGCCGCGTGTCCTATAGCGGAGTCACATGATTTAAATCATCCAATTAAAGCATCGAAAATTATAAGAGGTTTAAACGTCTTGAATTTTGAAAAGAAGGTCGTTTATCTTGTTGGCAACGCTTGGCTGGGAAATATTTTATTCATCTTGCATATATTTCGCAAATTTTTTAATTTTTTGAATACATAATTAATAATTGTTTCTGATTCACTTAATCATATTCTGCTTAAGCAAGAAATTAGCATTTTATATTACACGTTCGATTAACTTACAACTTCAATAATCTTAATTTTTTAGTGACCGTTCGGTAAAAAATACCGATTTGTTGGTGAATAATTCCGTCTCTCATGGGGCAAATTCGTGTAATTTGATAGAGGTTTAATCCAAATTTACAGGAACGTGATTGTTTCATTGTTTAGCGGTCACACACATTGTTTTACGTATTTCCATTTAAATTGAACAGTATTACAAAATAATCATTCATAATTCTCAAAGGGACTTAATCTTTAATTCCAAAGGGGGGACAAAGAACACGAAGTCAAAGTCACAGTCAATGTATATGTGTATTTAGTGGTTACACGTGTTTCGCCTTACGGCATCATCAGACCTAACCACTAAATACACATATACATTGACTGTGACTTTGACTTTGTGTTCTTTGTCCCCCCCTTTGGAATTGAACAGTATTGTTTGGGAAATTCTTGGATTCTATATATTCCTGTGAAGGTAGTAAATTGAATTTTCAGTAGAATTCCTTCGAATTTTCCCTCATAATATTGCTGGTTAAATTTTTTTTTTCAGGCTTATTTCATTAATATTTCAGTTTATTTGTAACATCAAGCATATAATTCTTAGCACTTGCCCTGTCGCGTCTCAACAATGATGTATCGACATTGATTTGCATTTATGACGGATTAACTCACATGTTTAAATTTATCTGGTTTTTTTCTTTATCTTTTATCTTAATTCATATCTCAATGTGAGATGGTCATTACCTTTATCTTTAATTAATTGAGGTGTAATTACGCTCAATTATCGGTTATGTGCCAAGGGCCATATACATATAGTAGAGTAATAGAAATTACTTATTTTGAGTTACAAGACTAGTTTATAGAGAGGTACCTCCTTTTTTATCTATCACTAAATTCAAGTTATCTTTTATTTAAATTTGTCGAGAGCCACTGTTTGGAACGTAGTTCCATCATTTTCTTTTGAATTTTTAATTTCAGTCATAATTTCTTTTGAATTTCATGTCTTAAGTAAGGAAAAAGAATATCTTGAGTAACAGTAGCTATTTATAACTTTGCTTAACCGTAGTTATTTATAAGTTTTGCTCAACTTAAAATTGTAATTTAAGTTTTTGATTATACCTGCTTTAACCAGTAAATTTTCAAATTGTTGATTACTTCCTCCTGTAAAGTCGTTTAACTGAGGTCCACAGGATATTTCCTTGAATAATTTTTTAATTAGCGATATACATTGGTCTAAAATTAGGTTATTTTCTCTTCCATGTATACAAATTCCCGAATCGACTGGGAAAAAGCATCAGCTGTCCATCCACGTCGCCATAGCAAACTGATAGAGGGAACAGATACCCACAACCTTTAAGTCCTAGATGACCTCAAGTGAATTGAACTTGGGAATAGGCAGAAGCAGGTCCCAGTAGAAGTCCCAATACGGTTGCATGATGACGGGATAGTTGGACAAGCTAAGTATTAGCCATTCAGAAGAGAAATACATTTAGTAATTAGTTTTAATTCTCATTGCTGGTCAATTTATTTAAAAGAAAAACTGTATTTCAAACAATTTGATAAATTATATTTACATCCGATTATATAGATTTCCATTTTTTTTACTCATACTTGTAAATTAATTATTAAATTAATACATTATTGTTTTAAAACACTTTGTTTACTTTATTGCAGGATCGGGTTCTGTAAGACGTGAATTATAAGTGCAATTTTTTAATATTGTTATCTTTATAATTATTGATATCTAAATATTCATTTTCTGTTCGCATTGACTCTAAGAACTCTGGCGCCCACAATATTAAAAAAAATATAATTAATGAAAGAGAGAACTCACACCTTCAGAGAAAAAGAATCTCATATTTAATTAAACTAAATAAATTAACCTTTCGCTAAATTTATCATTACAAATTGGCGACTGAGCTAGTATTTCATCATAAAGTGACGCCAACTGTTCAATTCTTCACAATCCACGCAAAAACCGGAAACTAGTAAAAAAAAACGCAAGAAGATTTAGACTTTACAGAAAAATCTGATTTTTGGTATATCAACTTAATATAAACTTAATATGTCAAGATCAGTCGGCACTTTTAAGGTAGCGCTTACAAAGGCGAGACGCCATACATTAGACAAGACGGGGTGAAACGTGGCACGAGGCCCGAGCGGTTAACCAGCATTTCATCACGTTCCGCGATGGGACAAGGAGGGAAATACTGGGGGCGGTGCTTAGAGTGAACCTTTTAGTCTATTGTTAATGTTTGGTGTAAATAGCCAATAAAAATGTACATCGGTTTATAACTTACCTAGCCACAAAATGTTTCAACTTACTTCCAATACTGTCACCGAAAGAACTGCTTGCTGCGGTCGATCTAGCCTCTTTCAGGTTGCGTAACTCTGATAAGTAGTTGGGAGAGAGGGAACGCATGTATCGAAGGCACCGAGTTTTACTCATTCCAAAAATTAATTAAAAAAAAAAAACACAGGGAGATTCAGAAGAGTGTTATAGACGAATCACTTTGAATAATTTATCTTAGCTTCAGTTTACTTTTAATATATTAATAATTATACCAGAACTCTACCTTACGTCATTATTATGTTTAAGATGTTCACTTTTTGAGTAGCTGCCTGTCAGAAATCAGTCTGTCAGTGTAGACGACTGCCCAACTTCTTATACCAAACTTTGACCTCCACAATTTGAGTATCGTTTTGAATTGTCAACAAGGTTGGCTACAGGTCAAAAATGCTTAATTGAATAAAACAATTTAATTTTATGTCATTTTCAATTAAATCAATATAAATCTTACTTACCAGAGTCTACCCCTTAAAGTTTAGGTAGAATAAAAATTAAATTAGCGTCTTCAAAAGCATTATTTTCTGGTGATAAATTAAATCACCTTCACAATTTTAGCTAAGGGTTGATCACTCTTAACTGGGATTCCCACTTGGTCTCCTGTATTCATGGATCAACCAAAAATCTGGAGAAAAATAAAATAACAATTAGATATCACAACACAAAATGTTCTGCTAAGTGAAACTCATAGCCTATTGGCAAATTCACATAAACTGCCAGGCTCTGCATATGTTTATTCTCCTCTTCCTTATTTTCGCCATATAAATTAATTTATTGAGTAATATATTGAATTAACCCAATGATCGGAAGTTCAAATTTTAAATATCAAATTTCCCTTATATAACCTGTAGATTAGTTAATTTCCAATGAAATTTATTTGTTAGGCATAATTTTAATAACTTAATCCTTTCCTATTTTCAGTTCTAATTAATTTCAGTAAAATTAATCTGCAGGTCAATGAACAAAGATCTTTATAGGTTATGGTTGCAAGCATGAGTGGTAAAGAGTAAAATTGCTGTTAGCTGGAAGGTTTGTTGTAAAGTCTTAGATTTTCATAGATGATTTTCACAAATCCTTCTAAATTATCATAGGAACTTGGAAAATGTAACATATTGATTCAATTTCAAAACTGACAGTAATTAATCCAATAATGTATCTACATCAAAAATGTCCCTAGATTTTTTACGAATTTTTGGCATCTTTTCTGAATAGAAAAAGCGGCAATTCGTTCATTTGTCCAGAAGAAGGCTACATGTGTTGTGGTTTTCTTGACATTTCTTGCCAATTTTTCCATAAGGAGTTTGTTAATATTTTATAACCAGTTGCAAATATATAGTAGTCTTGAACCAACGTAGCCTTGTGCTAATTTTAAAATAAAGTTGTATTAACTAACCTTAACAGGGAGACTACTGCCATCAAACTTGATATTGACAAAATAAACCAGTCCATAACACTCTTGATGCACCTGCTGGTGGTACATCTAATGGAGATGTGGAGCCCACGCTGATGGAACAGCAGGAAAGGGAGGTTCGAGCATCTAACATCCTTATCTTCGGCGCGAAGGAGGCCGATACGGGTAATACCGACGAACGGAAACACCATGATGCTAAGCTCGTCAAGGAAACCCTTGATCAAATCACTGAAGATGTTATTGTGAACAACGTGAAGATCTTTAGGGCGGGCAAGCCCCAAGTAGATAAGCAGAGGCCCATTTAAGTTGTTTTACCGTCCAAACAAAGTGCATTATTAATCTAACAAAATCGAACGTCCAAGAGACAGCGGTATATACATTAAGAACGATTCGACACCCATGCAGCGTACATACCTGAAGAAACTCCTTGAGAGAACCAATCAGAGTGAGAGCAACCTGAAACTCAGGTATGTGGCAGATATCCCAAGGATAATCAAGATCGGGGCAGTCGAGAACACAAACCCTACCTCTTCAAAAAAACTAAATGCCTCTCCTTACTCCATCTGCGATACCAGATTCCTTTGTTAGCCTGCCAAACTATATACTATTCAGAAAGGATCGCACTGCAACCAATGCGGTTGGACATGTGCAGACGGTTGGCGGAGTGAGTATTTACATAAAAATCCCATGCAAGGACACCAGGTTGCATGCTCAATCCAACAGTTTGGTGATGAACCAACTAGTGTTGACTCGGTCTGGGTGCAGGTACAGATTGGGCTGGCTCGGTTGCTGTTGGGATGCACCTATCGTCCACCACGCTGTTCTTACGAGGAAAAGGCGAAATTGATCAAAATGCTTAGTGATATTTGCAGGGTGCCTATGACTCTGCTAGTGTTTGGTGATCTTAATTTCCCTGAAATTGACTGGGAGGCAGGTAGGGTCAGCCGAGGTAGTCCATCAGCCCATGAGTTCCTGAACTTCTACCAGGATTCTGCCTTACATCAGATGATCGCATTCAAAACGAGATTTTTATCACTGCTCGACTTCTGCATGGTTTCAGACCAGAGCGTCCTGACTGGCATCGAAACCGACTCCCCTATTGGTAAGAGCGACCATATTGGCGTGCGAGCCACTGCTCAGCTGACCCTGCAGCCTGTCTTAAGCCCGGCTAAAGCGCATAAAAACTATTGGAAGACAGACTTCGTCTCTGCAAATAACTTCCTTTCTGGATGGGAGCCAGATCCTACTAAAACCTGTGTTGACAACTGTCAACAAGTCCTAACCCACATTGCAGAAGAATACGTACCAATGCAACAACCGAAAAAAACCTATAACAAGCCCTGGATTACGAAAAGCCACATTTATCTGATTAACAAAAAACGAACACTTTGGCACAGATATATAGGGATGCGCGGCTGTTGTGCGACTATCGGGCATATAACTAACTAAAAAATGAAATTGGCACTAAGCTTAGGGAAGCGCGCAGTGCATATGAAAGTAGGCTCCTGTAACACGGCTCGAAAAGAGTTTATCAATACATAGCTCAAAACTACAAGGCTTTGTTCTAAAGAACGATGACAATGACCTGTGACTGATCCACTGCGGGTCGGGGAGCTGTTTGCCAGACAGTTTAACAGAGTATTTATCCGGGAAAATGTAACTAATGTGCAGCCTCATTCCGAAGTTATAGTCAAAAGCAGTCTTATCGTGCGGGTCCAAAGGTCACATTTTTCATTAAATGTCATTCCTTTGACAGATTTTACATGCAAAATCTGCCACGAATGAAGTCTTTACTGAAAATTGTGACCTTTGGAACCGCACGATAAGATCGCTTTTGACTATAGCTGTGTAGAGGCCTCCATAGAATATGTCTCCTTTATCCCTGAAATAGTGTAGGATGTGCTGTAGGGTATCAGGACTTCCGCTAGCCCGGGACCTGATGATGTGTCACCTGTTCTACTTAACAACTGTACAGCTCCCTTGTCCCGCATCCTTGCGCAAGGAATGACCGAATCGTTCAACAATGGAGTGGTGCCTGAAACGTTGAAAAACGCTATCGTTGTCCGAATTTACAAAAAAAGTGACAAACATCTGCCCCAAAACTATTAAAAATTATAGTAAAAGAAATTAACCAGCTTTCTCCAGCTTAATCTACGTGAACGCCTAAGCAACCAACATGCTTTCTTGGGAAGGACAATCTGTAACATCAAACCTTTTGTCCAGCTTTGAACTCTGGACAAAATACGCCAATGATCGTGGCCCATAGACGTTATATACCTGGACTTCGAGAAGGCTTTTGACACAGTCCCCATCGAAAGAGTGCTTATCAAACTGGAGCACTACGGCGTGAGGGGACTTTTGCTGAACTGGTTCGTAACTATCTTTCCAACCGCACATACCAGGTCAGAATTGGCAGCACTGTTACCGGCAGACATAGGGTTGTTAGTGGTGTGCCCCAGGGATACGTGCTTGGCATGCTATTATTCACAATCTATGTGTGCGACATTGCTGAGAACATGTCATGTGTAACCAGTATGTACGCAGACGACACAAAATGTTCTGTGACCATACCACGCAGCATGGCTCACTCATGGAGGATCTAGTTGAATTACTTAGTTAGATGAACAAATCGGTGGCTCTTAGACTAAACGCTGATAAATGCACGGTACTGCACATTGGCAATAACAACCCTCTGATACATCATTACATTAATAATGTGGAACTTAAGAGTGTGACCGGGTAAGTTGACTTAGGGATACATATCGCTCATGATCTGCAGTGGGGAATTCATATAAATAGTATTGTCAAAAGGGCTAACACTACACTTTATTTGATACGTCCATGCTTTAGAAACTTATCCCCTGATCTGTTCTTAAAAGCCTACAAGACCTACGTGAGGCCAATTTTGGAACATGCTGTGATAGTGTGGAGTCCCTACTTCAGGAGGGACATTGACCTTCTGGAGCGTGGACCAACCAAAATCCCACCTACCCTCTACCCTCAGGCACCTAACTTATGACGAACGACTATGGGCCCTTAAGCTAACAATTTTGGAGGAGAGAAGAAACCGAAGCTGTCTTATTGAGGCCGACAAAATTATGCATGGATGTCACACCTGCGATGTGGACTTTTTCCGGAGAAGTCGTAACCTACACCTGCGTGGACACCCACTTAAACTCGAAGTGCAGCCCTACCACAGACTCTCTAGAAAGTTTTTTTCTTTACTAATTGTATAGTGAACCAATGGAATCTTCTGTCTGAGTGGGTGGTTGCGGCTCCTTCCGTGAACAGTTTTAAAAACAGACTGGACCGCTATTTAAACTTGACAATGTTTGGTGACTTGGATACTTAAGACATTGCGACACTTCATCGGTTCTACCGCCTACTATCAGAACAGTATAATATTAATAATAATAATAATAATAATAATAATAATAAACCATCTAAAACGCCTGATTTTTTGTATATGAAAGACCACTGATAATTTATTGGTAATTTTGAATATTCTTACCTATTTTGGCAAGCTTTTTCTTAATACCTACTACTATTCTTAATTATACAATAAAATATTGCTTTATGTACCTACCTGAAGTGTTGTCGGAGAACAGTTTTCCTTCTTTGATTTCACGATGGAGCGATGTGGTGTCAGGGGTCCTACTGGTGTGTCTGTGTCTGATTGGGTGGATATTGAAACTGGTGTGCCCCAGGACAGTGTGCTGGGTTCGGTCCTTTTCCTTCCTTTTATAAATGGCCTTCCCTTGCTGGCTCAAAACAGTTTTGCTACTTTGTTTGCTGATGATACATCAGCAGTGGTGGCTAGCGAGAGCTATGAAAATCCGTGCATCAAGGCTACTCAGTGTGTACATGAGATTTCTACATGGTGTCGATTTTACTAAATATACTTCACGCTAGCACAAGACGCGGCCACCGTAACACGTCAGCTTTATCTCCAATATACTCGGCGTGAGCACGTCGCACTAAATATACTGCGCTCCAGCACAGGACTTGGTGTCATCTCGGCTAGCAGTCTCACATGTATTTGTATGAGTCTTTTTTGAAGAAAGCAGATGTGTAGCAGTTTGGCTCAAGTGGTAAGGTTCTTGTTGAGAATGCGAGGCAACGATTTCGACGCCCGGCCCTTCCAAGTTTTTTTTGTATTTATTTTTTGTTAGGTTAGTTAGTTTTTTGACAGCCTTGGGTTAGTTTTTGTTGGTTGGTTTACATAATAAAATATATATTTGTGAAGACTTTGCTTATATTACGGCGGCTTTGCTGGAGCGCAGTATATTTAGTGCGATGTGCTGACGCCGAGTATATCGGAGATGTTCGAAGCTGACTTATTACGGTGGGCGTGTCTTGTGCTAGCGTGAAGTATACTTAGTAAAATCGCTACCTGGTGTCAACTAAATGGGCTCTTTTTAAACAGCCCTAAGACAAACCTAATCAACTGCACACCTCACAGAGTCATTCGAGACAGAAGTTTGCTGGTTAGGGACAAATCCCCAATTCTTGTACAGCAGGATTGTGTAAAGTTCCTGGGCCTCACGCTGGACCAGCACCTATCTTGGCGTGCCCATATTGATAACGTATGCAACAAATTGGCCTCAAAAAAACTATGCTGTCTTTGGACAACTAAGAAACAGTGTTGACATTCCTACCTTGAAAACAATTTATTATGCAACCATCAACTCAATTATGGCTTATGGATTACTGGCCTGGGGAATCTCTGATCACATTGGCACAGTGCTTATAGTTCAGAAGAGGATAATGAGAAGTATGTTCAATCTTTCATTCTGACAATCTTGTTCAAATTCAAATTCAAAATTCAAATGGTTTATTGTCCAACAGGTTATCCCAATAACAAGACAATGTAAAATAACAAAAAAGTAAAATATTTTTACAATAATAAACTAAAGATACTATAAATAAATATATACATAAGAACAAAGAACGATATATAGATAAATATAAATATGATTAGAGAATACCAGACTACACAAGATGAACATGCAACTTCACCTCCCTCTTAAAGCCTTTTAAAGTTAAGTTGAACAGGTCCAAGCAGTGGACACTATTCATCATGTTAAACCAGGCGCATGCCCTATAGATGGTCTCTTTGACAGCCACATTGGTGTGGTGTGTGGGGAGATAAAAGACCAGGTGTCTGCAAGTGTTGAACTGGGGGACCAAAAAGTTAATCTTGGACAGGAGATCCAAGGCATCAACAGAGCCGTTGCACAACTTATACAGAAGTACCAGGCTTGCACAGACAGTGCTGTGTTTCAGGAATAAGGTTTTAAAGCGATTGAGCAGTTGGCCCTGGTCGATACCTCTGGGCGGATAGACACCATCAACCCTGAAAGAAAGCTGCTTCAGGAATCTACGCTGTACCAGCTCCAATCTATCCACATGCACATTATAGTCAGGAAACCATACTGGAGCCGCATAAAGAAGTTTAGATCTTACTAATGAATTATAGATACTTATTCGGCTGGATGGGTTCGCAAATTCGGAGGTAGCCCTAGTAACAAAACCGAGTATTTTTAAAGCTGATGACACCACCTCATCGATGTGCCCGTTGAATGTCAGTCTCCTGTCCACAATGACCCCCAGATCTCGCACAGCCTCCGAGTCAGGGAGTGAAGCGTCACAGAGGGTGTAGTTGTAACGCTGCGTGTTATATATTAGGGAGATGGTCATTTTTTTACACTTCTGAACATTAAGTGGAAGGCAGTTTTGATCACACCAAACACTCAGTCGGTCAAGATCCCGCTGAAGAAGCTGACAATCATCGAGTCCCTGGACGACACGAAAGATCTTCATATCATCGGCAAAGAGGAGGGAATGGCTCGACATGTCATTGCAAATGTCATTTATAAACAATGAGAACAAAAACGGTGCCAAAACACTACCCTGAGGGGCGCCACTAGATGCCAGGAAGACCCCAGACCTGTAACCACTGTACTCGACAAATTGCCTTCTACCTCCCAAGTAGGAGGCGAAGAAGCGTAACAGACTGTCATGAAATCCCATCCTTTGAAGTTTAAGATTCAAGATACTATGATTCAACTTGTCGAAAGCCTTCAAGAAGTCCGTATACACAACGTCCAGTTGCTGCTTAGTATTTATGGCATGATAGGCGGTGTTTAAAAAGGAAGTTAAATTAGTAACAGTTGATCTGGATGGAAAGAAACCATGTTGGTTCGGAGAAATAAGATGTTTTACTTGATGGAACAGTTTATTGTAAAGACAGACCTCAAAGGCCTTCGAAAAGTTTGACAAATTGGATATTGGCCGATAGTTGTCAATATGGCTCTTATTACCACTTTTGTAGATAGGGCAGATTTTACTGCACTTCCATAGGTCAGGAAAGACACCCCTGGAAATGGAAAGATTGAATATAAAGAGCATATGTTTCACCTGATGCGCAGTCCCGCAGAAGAAATGACGGAATGCCATCCGGCCCTGCAGTTTCCTTATTTTTAAGACCTTTTAAAGCAGATAAGATGTCTGTATTGTCAAGGGCAAGAATATTTATGTTTTGTGAGTTGTCATTATCACTCTCAGTAGACTCATGATCATTGGTAGGAGAGGAATCAACATAGACACTTTTGAAGTAGTCAGCAAAAGCGTTCACAATGCCGTTGGGAGAGTCGAAGGCAGCATCGCCGAAAAACATTTCACCGGGGATACGAGAACTATTTTGCTTCTGTCGAATAAATTTCCAGAATTTTTTTGGATCATTCACAATCGAGTCCTCTGTTTGTGCAATGAACTCTTTGTATGCTAAGTCGATCTTAATTTTGATATTTGCACACATTATTTTAAAGGCATTATAATCAGTTTGGGATTTAGAAACTTTCCACTTCTCGTGCAGGCGAGACTTTGCCTTCAGTTGTTTAATAATAGCCCCAGTATACCAGCAAGGGTAGGAGTATTTACGTTTTTGAGAGCGAAACAGCGGAACTGACCGATCAAAGAGGTCGTAGATCTTCCCGTACATTGCCGAGACAGCCCCATCAACGTCGGAAAAGGCAGCGAGAAATTCCCAATCGGTCTCAGATATAAGGTGATATAATAATGGAAAATTGGCTTTGCGAAAATTGTAGTTTCTGTTATGAGGGTTCGTAGGAAAATTCTTGCCATCGCGACCGAGAGAAGAACATTCGACAGCGATGGCAAGAGTGGGATGATGGGCGTCCTCAGGTACAAGAGGCATCACTTCTCTTCTAACAGAGCAGGGGAAGTTGGCAAGAACAAGGTCAAGGAGACGGTTGTGAGAGCTAGAAATGTTATTAAACTGAGTTAAATCGAAATATGCCATAAAGTCCTTTAACACTGTGAGTTTGGAGTACAAGCCTATGTCGGATACCTGATAGTCTAAATTAAAGTCACCCACCAAGAACATCCTATTGTTATGAGTAAGGCTAAGAGCAGATAAATAATCATATAGTGTCCGATAGTGGCCCAGGGGAGAGTTTGGCTGCATGTAAATTACAAAAATAAGCATAATCTGAGAGTTAATAGTTAACTTACAACCAACAATATCGACACTAGGAATATCCAGCTTGAGGTGTTTTAAGTCGATTCTGGTGGATGGGATGTCACGCCGGACAGCCAGGAGCACCCCGCCGCCCTTGGTCACACGCAGAGCCTCAAGGTCCCTATCCTTGCGGTAGACTTGGTACTCATCGCCGAACAGTTCAGCATCATGCACTCCCTCCTGAATCCATGTTTCAGACACGGCCACTACATGATTTTCGCCTGAAGAGACACTCCTGTAGAAATTATGTGTCTTGGTATTAAGACCACGAACATTTTGGTATAGAATGGTTGTACTCCCGTTGGACGTTATTAGTTTAAATCTTGGTCGTTAAGAGAAATGATCTTTGGAACACCATCACGATAGACAATCCTGAGATTGGTCTCGCCTGCATCGAATCTCTCTCTCAGAATCCTCCTGGCATCCCGGTGGGCTTGAAGTTGCCGAGGGGTCTTGTCGTCGCTGACTGATAGGTGGGTAAAATTTTGGTTAGATTTAAGTCTTTTAGCGTTGCGTATAATGGTCGAGGCTGCATGAATTGTTCCACACACAACCCTAATTGGTCTGCATTTGCCCTAGGTTACCCTACCTAGGCGGTAGACATCCAGTTGATCAATGGGAATACTAAGATCAGGAGAGCATTGCCTTACAACGTCCATGGCTACACCCCTGATATCTTGAACATTTTCAACACAATTGTAGAGGATAAAGTTCTTCTTCCTATTTTCTCGGCAGGAGTGTTCCCTCAGGAGCTCCTCAAAGTTTGGGTTTGCATCGGGAGTGTACTTTGGCTTGGCATCATGGTTGACTTGCTTTTGGATGTCTTTCTCTAGGGAAGCCACCATTTTAGACAAAAGCACGTTATTAATTTTGAGGATATCGTTTTTGTCCTCAACTTCCTTTAGCAGTTTTTTGAGGTATTGAATTTCGACATGAAGTGCCTCATTGGGGAGAGATGATGTTGTGAGACATTTAAAGCACAGCTTATTCAATAACCAGCTATTCATCTCTATCGAAATCGGAAAGTTGGAGCGTCGGGCACTGCGCTTCCTGACAGTGCCCTTAGCGGTTCAGTTTCACAGTCTCGTGATTTTTCAGGCCATGTAATGACACGAAGCGAACTGAATTTAAAATGAATATTCCCTTCAAAATCCACGACAAATTCGCCCGAAGCTGCGGCTATTGCCCTAAAAAGACCGAAAATTTCGGATTTTTATACAATTTTGCCATTTAAAATCGTTTTCAAAAGGATTTTAGACGATAAAACATCGTATTTTAAATCAACCGAATTGTCAAAAGTATTATTCAGATGCTCAGACGTTTAGAAAAATATTAACTCATGGCCCTCTTCTAAAATTTTCACTTGACTTTCCCAAATCAAAGGATGCCGCTGCAAGATGAGTAGCTGGTTATTGAATAAGCTGTGTTTAAAGTAAACAAAATCCTCACAGTCATCAACCTTTATATTTTGCAGTGTGCCTGCTACATTTTTTTTAACCAAAACCTGCATACTAAAGTTGGGGACATAAACCCAAATAATACTAGAAATGCTGACCAGTTGTTTGTTTCAACTGCTCACTTGTCTCAAGTGCAGAATGGGCTTGAAATAACTTGTTTGAGAATATTTAACCATTTACCCACCTCTGTTAAAATGTCATTGTCTCGGCATATTTTTAAGAGGAGGGCCAAGACCATTTTAGATTGGATGATTTTTTTCTGTATACTTTTTCAACTTTTTTATAGCTTAGATTATTATTTTATTATGTATGACTTTTACCTGTTTTGGCTCTTAGAATTTTTGTGACAATTCCTATGCATGTAATGATGCCATTTAAGGAAATTATAAATAAATAAATAACTAGTCTTAGTTCCTTCGAAGGCTTTTTTTTGGTTGGTCACATTTGGAATTCTGGTAACTGTCAGAGCTCATTTTCTACCAGAGCCATCAGTCTTGGTTCACAGCATCAGACCAACAAGTATCATCTCAGTGACTACCGAGCAACTCCAACATCAGCCTCCAGTTAAAATTCAAATTCAAAATATGCTTTATTATCAAGAGATTACAATCATGTAGAGAAAGCCATACAACTAACACTAAACTAAAGTCCCTAACAGTAACAAGCCACCGTGGTCCCATTAAATTCCAAGAAGCAATAAACTTAAGATGGGACAATCATATGGTTAAAATTATCACAATTAAAATGTCATACTTATACTCAAGTTAAAATTCACAAACCAACAAATAACAGATAGGGTAACTTACCAACTATCAGGACACAAAAAATAATCTTTTAAAATATTCATCTGTCCTATAATATGCCTTTTAAATCAGCAGCCTTTTTACACCCTTTCGAAACATGTTATAGTTATTCATAGATCTTAAATTATATGGGAAGTTATTAGTTTTTTGGTGTTGTAAATAAAATAATTTTTTATATGTGGCAGAGGCTATATGTCGAACTCACTAGAATATAGATTAGCAACTCTAAGCAACCTTATGATTGGTTCATTAAAGCCATAATTAGTGTGATGAAAGGACAAGTGAAACACTTCCGTGTTTCTACCCCTGCGATCAGGTACACTCAAATTAAGTAGACCCAGTAATTACGGGCAATCAATATACCGATTTAAAATTTGAAAAAGAAAAGGTAGATCACCAATAAGTCTCCTATCCTCCAAAGTACCAAAGCCCAGACGTCACCTGACAGTGGAATTGGCATCTTTGTCACCCAACAATCCACATCTATAATAGGCAACCACCCTCAACTGCGGAGGGCAATATGTGAAGTAAAATATTATTAGTATTTACCTAGGCTAGGTTAGTATTTCACCACTTTTATTTCAAAATTGTAAAATTTTCCTTACTTTTATTAAGATTATATGCTTCTATTAAGCATCTACTGTATTTAAAAAAAACTGCTACTTTTTGCAGCACCAAAGTGCTTTGCCTACCCGTCCATTATCCGTAGTTGGTGCCTTCAGTAATTAGACCAAAGAGCTTAGGCTTTCTCTTGCAAAGACACTAAAGTCAGTGAATTGTTAATTTCAAATAGGTATTCGAGTTACATTTTTGGCAATTAGGGCTGTTGCTTTTTTAGAATTTAAGCCTT
This sequence comes from Pissodes strobi, assembly GCA_016904865.1. NCBI lineage: Eukaryota > Metazoa > Arthropoda > Insecta > Coleoptera > Curculionidae > Pissodes > Pissodes strobi. The sequence continues at coordinate 40,794 of MU188754.1, forward strand.
TAAACCAGAAGGATTACATATATTAGTGTTTAATTTCTGAGTACTTACTTTTCCCTTTTTATTTTCTCCACATGGTATCCAGAATTTGCTTTTGGGACTAAAAACAGGTGACGCTTTAGTTTTTTTTTTATCTTAATTTAACCACACCACTCTACCGTATCTTTTTCTAAATTAGTTTCCCATGCAAGTACGACTTTGTCGACAACTCCTGTTTTTATGACATTAAATAAATAAATATAAGGCAGTGCATAAAGAGAAAGCTGTAAGTAATAGGTCATACCCCACATACATAGCATGAAATCAGCAAACAACGAAACAACTTAGCCTTTTTGGAAAACAGTTAAGTACTTACTCGAACTTGAACCCACTTACAAAAAGGGGGTCGGGCTTAACTAGAGCTGGGGGCGACCCTCCCAGATAAGTTACACCCTTGCTGGACCGACGGCGACGGCCCTATTTAAGGGTGGCCGCGACTTTAGATTAATGAATGATTTTTCTTATACTCCAAGGCCGCGACCTTGTTTGGCTCTGAGTCATGTCACGACCACCGGGGCACAGCCAGAAGATCCACAATGGGTATTTCCTATGGCTATGAGACAAACTATTCACTGAAGTGGCACAGACGACGCTGGCTGGGACGGGGACGTCCGCCTGTTCCTTGGGGAGACAAAACGGTCTAACGTTTGATTTGACCAATATGGCGTCAAAAGAGCCGCTGCCGCTACCCAACGCGTTGTTATTGACAAAGCTCGACATCGACACTGGATGGGACACTCGACCAAGGACGAAACGATAACTGGAAGTGAAGTACTTACTCATATTCAATAAGATACTAATCATCATATTAAAAATGATCAGTATCTTATTGAGTACGAGTGTAAGCACATTTTCTTCTTCAATCCAAGTTGAATCAGTTGAACAGTTGATGTTGAATTCAGTTCAGTCGATCAAACCTTCACACCCATCATCCCTTGTCTCTGCACTCTCTGCCCATAGATAAACATTTACATGTTACAATAACGGAGATTATTGTATCATGAAATATTTATATGATCACAGCACAGTTCACACATCACATCACATCAACGGCAATGCCTTCTTGTCGCTTGTCGCAGGTCGCCTTTCTCTTGTCTGTCTTGACCTTGATTGTGACCTAGGTGGCGTTGGTCTTGTCCAGTTTTGCCAACTACCTGTCGTTCAATAATGGTACATTCGGGTCAAAATTATGGTACATCTACTGAAATAATAATAATAATAATAATAATAATAATAATATAGTTTATTTGTAGTAATAAGTACAATTTTTTTTTTCTTATTATAGTGCACTATGAAACTACTAACTACTACAAAATGGGGTCAAAAGGCAGTGACACTGATACTAGTTTTGACCCCAATACTAACCTAAAAAGAACATGCTATTTAAAAACTAAAGTATTAGGTAAGAGAATTGTGCATATAGACGAGTAGTAATGAAAAAAATATACATATTATATATATAAAATAAATACAATTATAAAGAGGGGCACTGCGTAAACAACCTTGTTACTGCGCTAATAAATTGACAAAAAAAAAAGTAATGGCTAGGTGCAAAGTATTAGTTTTGATGGGAGAGGAGATATTTATACCGGTTTCGGAAATCAGTCATTTTTAAGCTTTTAAGTTCAGTCGGGACATTATTATAAATCCAATAAACATTAAATGTAAAACATCTTTCATACAATGCAGTTTTATGAGTGGGTGGGGATAACAAACCACGGAATCGAACATTCAAGGTATGAACATCTGACCGGAATCTTATTTTATTATAAAGGTACGAGGGAAACTTAAGCAGTAATAATGAATGGTATAGGCATGCTGCATGCAAACGCCTTCTCGAATTCATATTTAGCCAGTTAGCAGCTACAAGCTTATGAGAGACAGGTTCAAATTTTCTAATACCATAAATATAACGTAGGCACGATTTTTGAACCTTTTGGATCCGTTTGGCATCGTTTTTAGTAATGCAAGGCCCATATACCACATCACAGAAATTGAAATGGCTAAGAACTAACGCATCGGTAAGATTTATTTTTAACTTCTCCGATAAGACATGTCGATGTGGATACAACATTTTTAGATTGGCATATGCTTTTGCCATGCTCTTATTAACATGTGCAGAAAATCGCAAATCCGTATCCAACTCTAGGCCCAAATTTCGAGCTGTTTCAGTGCATTTTAGGTCAATATTATCTATTGAGATTTTAATACTGTTAGAAATAACTTTTTTATTTTTACCAAAGATAAGAACCTGCGACTTACTTGGATTTATTGACAATTGGTGCTCTTCAGAATACCTCACCAAAGTATTCAAGTCCTCATTAATGAGGACGTTGGCATTCTGCCATTCAGTCGGCGAGAAAGAATGTAGTAGCTGGCTGTCATCAGCATATAAGTACGAAGAACAATGTTTTAAACAACCTGTAATATTAAAACTGTAAATACAGAAAAGTAGTGGTCCCAATACGGAACCCTGGGGCACCCCACAATGAATATTTCCCATATTGGAAGTCCCAACGTTCGTTTCCACATACTGTAACCGACCAGAGAGGTAGCTCTTAATCATCTCAATTGATCCCTCTGAGAATCCAACGTGATGTAAAATTGAAAATAAAATCTCGTGATTAATTTTGTCAAACGCTTTAGAATAGTCCAACAGTATTAAAGCAGAACACCTGCCATCATCAGTTGCTCTTATGACGTCATCCACGACGTCAAGGAGGCAAGTCGCACAACTATAACCTCGTCTAAAGCCTGACTGTCTCTGTGGCAAAATATTGAAAGTATTGATATGATCTCTTATTTGTCCTGCCAAAATTTTTTCCATGACTTTAGATAACGGTGATAAAATCGAAATAGGACGCAAATCACTATAGCCACTCGCCTCCTTTTTTTTGAGGAGTGGAAGTACTCTAGAAATTTTCCATGAATCTGGAAAATAATTCTCAAGCAAACATGTATTATATATATGAACAAGAAAAGGTATAATATGGGGACAGCAAAGTATCAACATGTCAATATTCAATAAATCTTGACCAGTGGCTTTAGATTTAATTTCCATCAAATAATTATAAACAATGTGCTCGTCCACCAATGAAAATGATAAACTAGTTTCAAAGTTTGTTTTTAATGACGATAAATAAAAGTCGATCACTCTCTGATCAGGAACGGTATGTGTCGAGAATTGTAAAAAATAATTGTTTATCTCGTTAGGTTTATTCAAATTCACAGGCAAAACACTATTAGATTTCTTATTATAAACACCAAGGTTCGCAAATTCCTTCCACAGCGCTCGGCCATCATTTCTATATTTGACAACACAAAATTCCATATAAGCCTTTTTTTCTCTATTTATGGCATTAGTGGTTTCATTTTTAATCTGTTTATAATAATCCCAGTGATTTGCCAGTTTAGTTTTCTTGAACTTGTTAAATGCTTTATTCTTTAGTGATACAAGCTTTTTTATGGGGTCCGTAAACCAAGGAGGGTTAGCTTTTTTTCTCTTAAACTCTCTAACCGGGGCAATAAAGTCAAATAAATCCAAAATCAATTTAGTTAAATAAGTCACCTTCGTATTAACATCCATTAAATTTACAATATATTGAAATGGAGTATTTACCAGCAATTCATTAAAATGATCCTTATCTATCCGTCTTAAATTTCGGGCTTTAAAAGTTGTACAAGATAATTTGGTCTCATTCGTTGCATATTGACAACAAACTAACAAATGATCAGATATATTATAAACATTTTCAGTGCAAGAAATACAATTCACGCCGATAGGGACAATTATGACATCCAATAACGAAGACTTATTTTTTGTTACCCTTGTGGGTGTATTTATAATTTGTTTTAAATTAAAACAATTTAAAGAATTTTCAAATTTTATGACTTTTTGATTATCAATATTCAACATATCGATGTTGATATCCCCACCACACAAAATGTCAGAACACACTGGTAAAAATTCAGATATCGAGTCCTCGAACGATTCCAAAAAATGCTTTAAATTTCCTGTAGGTGGTCTGTAAATAGAGCCGAATATGTAGGTTTTGTTGTTTATTATAATCTTTAACCAAATTTCCTCTAAAAAGTCCGTAATATTTCCCCTCAGATGGTCACATCTCAATTCAGATCTCAAATAAACAGCGACCCCACCACCCCTAGTGGATCTGTCCATACGAAAAAGCACATAGCCATCTATAGCAAGTAAATTGTCAACAATATTATTTGATAACCACGTCTCTGATAAACCTACCACATCAAACTTTCTTTGCATCAAGAACGTCTTAAATTCTGAAAAATTTTTAGTTAGTGACCGAACATTAAAATATGCAAATGAAAAGTGTTTCATCACGCAATGCCCTATCTAAATTACTAAAATTAAACAAGAAAGAAGAGAAAAGTAAACCAAAAAAGTGATAAGGGATGCACAAATTGATAATATGAGATATAAAAACTTAATTACAAAGTACGCTTATTTATACACAAGAAAGAAAAAGTGTAAAGTAAATAATAAAAATAGAGTTATTTGTAGTGCCTATAGAAGGACTCACTATTCATTGTCCAAGAGATTCGTAATATCTTCAGTGCATCTTATATACTGTCTTTTATCATTATATTTAGTAAAAATTTTTCCATCTCTGGTCCAAACATCAGCTGTTCCAAACTTCTCTTTGACAGACTGCAGTAGCTCGTAGCGGACTTTAGTCAGCTCCTCGACAAGGACCATTTTAGTACCCTTCAGTCTTTTCTTGCTGAAAAATACTACGTTGCGCTGTTGAACTGAAGAAAATTCAACAATAACTGGCCGAGGCTTAGATGGATTTTGTGATTTGGAGCCTATACGGTAACAATGTTCTATCGAGATACCTTGCACTTGGACATTGGTTTGAATAACTTGTTGAACTTTTACATTTAAATTTTCGGTTGAGCTCTCAGGAAGTCCATATAACCTTAATTGACGTAATTTACTGCCTTGCTCCAACTCATCAACTTTCTTGAATAAATTTTCATTCTCAATTACCAGCTCAGAAATTTTTCCTTCCAGTATTTTTATATGGTATATAATGGTACAATTCATATTACTGGATCAAGGGTATTCTGCTTACATAGTTTCCGAAGTTGGTGTTATTAACTTAATAATGGGGACGAAAATGTGAGTACGGAAATGTGTAAACCGATGTGACATCATACCCCATGCGCATTGAGGAGCAAGCTAATCCAACCGCTAGGGCGGTATTAGATTTTCATGTCCACGATGTCGATAGAGGACATATGTTTACACATCAGTGTCTCGAGTACTAGCAAACTCGCTCAATTTTTTTGAATTACTGTAAAACGCTAAAAGTACAAATCTTAAAATCTACCTACAGTCGGCTCAAGGTAATTACAGTTTATTTTTAACCATATCAAAAAATAATTTTTGGGAAATAAAAAAGTATAAAACAAAACATAATAAATATATGTACACATAAAAAATAAATACTCGAAAATCTTATTTGTATGTCAGCAACCTTTCGATGGATTCTTCTAACCGTTTCCGAACAAAAATTTTTCAAAAATATGTTTCAAAAAATTTAAATATTGACGTGAATACTCTGGAAAGGGGTTTCTGGGTGCGCCGAGTTCGATTTTCGCATCTAAAAAATCGTACGTTTTTTCTGTACCCAAACATTTCGAAAAAAATAGAATTTTTCAAAAAATTTATTTTTTACCAATAGACTAAGAAAGTTGCTGTTTTTTTCCATCTCCGTGTAACCTGTAAATTATTACTTACGTGATGTCAGCTTTAAGAGTTTGGCGGCTAACCTTTATTTGTTCGTCGGGATAGGCGTCAAATTCTCCGTATCTCTTAGTGTTGTGTCACACTATGCGTTTTTAACGCTGCGGCAAGAAGGGATGCGTTTTGACCGGATGGACTCTACTTGTCACACATCCCATCGGGATGCGTTTTAACGGGATGTTTCGTCAGTCGAATTTAGTGCTAGTATCATGGCGAATTCATTGAAGCTTGTGTGTGCTCTAGAAGCGGAGGGTTTATAGGAAAGACACCTCGTCAATATTGGATTTACCCTTTCAATTTGGAACGAGAGTCCAGCTCCACCCAATTCTTATTCATAATTTCTCCAATTTCCACCCAGACTTTCTCCCTACAGTTTTTATCTGCGTATTCTTTCGACTTTTTCTCTCATAATGCTTGTTTACCGTGGACGCACTCAATGAATAGATCCACGTCAAACATGATGAAATTTAATGAAAAAACAAACAATAAACCACGAACTAAAAATTTTTCGAAGAACCGTAGCGTTCGAACCGTCAGGTGCGACTACAAACATACAACTGCACGTGTTTTCGTTCTATTGCGGTCGTCCGGTCGTGCGGTGCTGCCGCAGCATGATGCTGTATGTGACAGCTCTCATTTAATACAATAGGTTTCCACCATCCCGGCAAACCGGAGCGTTCTTGCCGCGGCGGTGAAAACGCTGTGTGTGACACCACACTTATAGTGCTGAAACATACATTGAGTTTTAGCGGGAGCGTTTTAACGGGTCCTGTTTGGCGGCAACATGTTAGTGCTGGAACATACATTGCGTTTTAGCGGGAGCGTTTTAACATGTCCTGTTTGGCAACATGGTCCTGTCGCTGCGTCTTGATCGCATAGGTGTAGGCTGTTCGATTTAAAATTATAGGTTGTCCTCATCCCGCCAAACAGGACCCGTTAAAACGCTCCCGATAAAACGCAATGTATGTTTCAACACTTACCGCCGCGTTCTGTCGCTGCGTTTTGACCGCATATGTGTAGACTGTTCGATTTAAATTGTAGGTTGTCCTCATCCCGCCAAACAGGACCTGTTAAAACGCTCCCGATAAAACGCAATGTATGTTTCAGCACTTAGTGCTGAAACATACACTGCGTTTTAGCGGGAGCGTTTTAACGGGTCCTGTTTGGCGGCAACATGTTAGTGCTAAAACATGCATTGCGTTTTAGCGGGAGAGTTTTAACGGGTCCTGTTTTGGGGCAACATGATACCGCTGCGTCCTGTATGCGTCTTGACCGCATATGTGTAAACTGTTCGATTTAAATTTATAGGTTGTCCTCATCCCGCCAAACAGGACCCGTTAAAACGCTCCCGATAAAACGCAATGTATGTTTCAGCACTTACCGCCGCGTCCTGTCGCTGCGTCTTGACCGCATATGTGTAGACTGGTCGATTTAAAACTACATTACAGTTACAGAGAGTAATTACATTACAACAATGTATGTTTCAGCCCTTAGTGTGGTTTGTATTTTGTATACGATAAAATAAAGGAAAATCATCCCATCTCTGAATAGTTGCTGGAATAATGGCTGCGTTCAAAGCACCAAAAATTGTAAATAGTAATTTGTAGTTGCATCTTTGTTTAGCTCTCCACTTAAACAAGGATGAAACTAAGAAGCGTTACTAATTTCTGTGAGCCGTTAAATGAAAACGACATGTCAACTTGGATTCGAAATAATTATGGTACAACAGGCGTACCTTTATAGGTGTTATAGGTTATTATCATATATATATAAACTAATTTTAAGTATATGGTTATTATGGACATGTATCATAATTATGGTACGATTGGCAACACTGGTCGTGTCCCAAAGGAGCGGCTCCAAAGATACATTCCGTTTACTATTGGTCGAAATAATAGAGCGTTTGTTTACTATTTTAAATAGTTTGAGGGTTAATGCGATGTTGCCAAGAGTTACGAGCGGATAAATAATTAAAGAGTTGAGATCCGTCAGCCGGGGTATAAATATGACTTTGCATCATAAAGAAAGGATATTCTTTGTGCTTTGCATGGCCCTTCGCTCACTCCAGGGCTCAAGAAAAAGAAACTAACTAAGTGCTAACACATCGCTAACCAAAAAACTAACTAATTCAAAAATAATAAATAAAATAACGCCCGGTCCTACGTGAGCGATTTGCAGCGAACGCGAAACAGTGGCGACGCCGTGCGACTATATTAACTTTTCGTACGGCATCGCCAGCGCTTCGCGTTCGCGTCGCCTGTAAATCGCTCACCTAGGACTTGGCGTAAGTCTTGCATGGGGCCGGGATCGAACCAATAACCTCGGATTTCTAAGCGGGAGCCATACCGCCTGAGCCACGACATCACATTCCTAATTTGCTCAAAAAGTCTATTAAAGTCAACAGCACGGGTAATATTTCGAAAAGAATGCGATAAAAAAATTTGATTTCACTCAGGCCCTATTAAAACAGTTAAAAACAAAACTACTGCTATTGACGGCCTTCGCCCACCAGTTTTTGTAGGGTTTTTCCCCTCTGCCGCTTAGCCGTCGAACTGCATCAGCGGCAAGTCCGACTGTACCAATGCCTGAAGCCTGAAGTTTAAAAATGTAAACATTGACACTATTGACGGGCGGGGTTGGGATTTACGTGCTAATCCATGTCTTCGTGATGCAACCAATCGTTTGTATGTGCCCTGGTGGTCTAGGGGTTTGCATGATTAGCCTTCACTTCGGCGACTCGAGTTCAAACCCCTTCGATTTTTTAATTGTTTTTTAAGGTTATGTTTCTAAACTGTTTTTTTTCTTGTTTTTGGGTATGTCTCGGGTTAGATTGGGTTAGCACCTGGTTAGTTTCCTTTTCTTGAGCCCCCGTAGCGAGCGGAAGGCCATTCGAAAAGTGAAATATGCGAAGGAATGAAATGATATTGTCGGAGTATCGTCAAGTGGCTAGACAATAACCTAGACAGACATTAGTAGGTAGGAATTTCTGAACGCACTTGTATTTTGCGCCATGTCATCTTTATTTAAAATCAGTGTTGCCGATTGTCACATAATTATCAGATTTTAACATAATTTTGCCAGCAGTCTGATACAAAATTTGAAGATGGCATAATTATCAATTTTAACATAATTTTAACAGACAATTTATTCTGCCAATAATATAATTTGATACTTAATACAGTAGCCTTGTACAAAAAGGCTCTGTAAGATTTAAAGTATTTAAAAGGCCCCATCCCGTATAAATATTCTCTAACTGTATGCCTAGCTTTTATTACTTGAAAATAGAGGGAGGCAGTAGAAAACCACCGATACAGCAGTTCTATACAAGATAGAGCCACTGTAACCACCGATTCGAGTGGGAGACATCTAAACGTGCGTATCCACCAAGCGCGCAAAACGTTTGCGATTGTTTGTAAACTCCATGTTTGTTTGGTGGAGACGTTTATCACGCGCATTAGCGAACGTTTGCAATCATTTGGTCGTGTTCCGAGCGGTGTCGGTACATCAAAGGGATTTGTTGTTTGTGTGAGCGCTTAGCTTTTTTGGGTACAGTTGTAATAATTGGCTGGTGGAGGGTGGAGACGATTGTCAATAATAGAACTGCAAACGTTTGCTCGCAATTATTTTTTGGTGGATACCTATTCAGTGACTTTAAGACTTTAAGATCGCCTACAGTCAATACCTTAGGAGGTATTGCTACAGGCTACAAGATCTCCAAAGCCACTGTAAGATCGCTTTGTTTTCGTCGCCATCTCTTTGTTCATGGCGTAAGTAAGAGCAACATTTTAATTTTTTTATAAACGGCGAATCGCAAACCTTTTTTTTTAAGTATCTGCTGTCCTCCGGCCTGCCGAGTACTGGGCTTGCGCGCGCATCATAAAAACATTTCTGACAAATAGATGTCTTTATGGTCCAAGGAAGCTTCCAGCGGATCTCTTGGTGCAGTGGTTAGATGCTGTGTTTGTGACAAGGCGACCCGGGTTCGAATCCAGCAGCAATACTTGTTTTTTTTACGTGAAGTGAAAAAAATACAGATGTAAACAATGTGATGCGCGCGCAAGCCCAGGACTCGTTAGGCGGGAGGACTCGGCGGATGGTTCCAAAAAAACGAACCTCACGGCGAATCAGAACACGGCCACCTTATAGACAAGGCCATGAAGCAGGCAGTTTTGGGCAAGGATGAGTCATCACAGGTAGACCAAATAGATCGTTGACTTATTTGTTTGGAAGTAGTATTTTCACTCGGTTTTTCATTTATTCGATTATTTTACAACTTGTAGTTATTATAATTATATTTTGCAACAGTTTCTTGTGGGAGATTGACTCCGTTAAAATAAATTTAAGTGATTTCGGATAGGTTTTTGGACAATAAACATTCTAGTTTAGGAGCCTATCTGTTGTGTATTTTTAAGTAATTTTGCCATTAGACAATGCCTTATCGGTGCTGTGTCCCCAAGTGTAAAGGGAAATACGACAATGGGCCTAAAGTTGCTACATTTCGATTTCCAAAAGATTTGGAGTTAAAGAGAAAATGGATTCTTGCAATAAAAAGAGAACAGTTTACACCTAGTAATAGTAGCAGAGTAAGTAATCAAAATATTTAATATAGGTACATATATTACCTATTAGGTACTATAGTGATGTTTAAAATATGGTGTAACCAGTATAACTATCAATGACAACTAATTTTGCTAGTTAAATTTGTCGCAACTAAGGAGCTTCATTATGACATGGAACATTTTGGGTTAACAAAAGAAAACATAATAGCAAACTTTTTTCTTAATCAGAAATGCTTGCTAACCAAAGTGAACCTCATATAAGACAACAGGATTATAATATTTTTATTTTGAGATATGTATGTATAAGTATCTAGAAATATGAGAAAAAAATTAACACTTACTGTCTTATTATGTAAGGGTCTTTGTATATACCACGAAGGAATAACTAGACTACTAGTTGTGGGAACCAAGTTGTTGCAACTAATTTTTTAATAATATTTTTGGTATTTTTTATTTAACTCGCTTAATCAGTGAACACATGTTGCCACAGCCAGAATAATAGTTATCTACCTTTTAACAAAAATTTGTAATAATCAGAACTCATGTCAGTTATAATAATCTATAAAGTTCAACTAATTTAAAATTATTGCAACAACAAGATCAGACTGGTTGTAGTAACTATTTTTTTTAGTAGTGACTACTAAAAAAGATCAACCCATGTGCTTAGTTAATTGCAATTTTCTCAGTACACATCTGCTTAACAGGGCTCTTCCTTTCTTGTTATTGAGACAATCCTGTTTGTTATAGGTGCTATTCCAAGTAAGCTACCTGGATGCCCTTCATACTCAAGTAAAGATGATGTCCCTCTCCGAGAATGTCCTAAACACAGAAAGATCGAATGCCGGGAAATGGAAAGGGCTATTGCTGAAAGTTTGGATGTAGCAACTACCTACAATAAAGCAATATCTTCTACTTCGCTACATGAAGCTGACATCAAAATGAACGAACTTGAGGATGGATGGTTGAAAGGAAAAGGAAGAACAAACTTGTGTGTGTTTTTTTTTTATTTAAAGGGACCCGCTGAAGGGTACCCAAGTGTGAAAGTGTCTGTGTTTCTGTCAGAAGACTTGAACATTCAAGTGTTTTTGGGCAATGTGTTCGTTAAAAAAATATTGTGTTCAGACAAGAGTGTTATAAAACTACCAGTGCGGGTCGAGGATATTATTACTTTAAATAAAGTGCTTCATGAATCCAAAATATTTTTGATAGACAATGAAAATAAAGATGGTAATGTTAATGTGGACAACAAAGGTAAGCTTCTCTTAGTTTCGGACATCTTAGAGTCAGTGCAGTGGCAATACCAATCTGAAAAGTGAGATATGATTGAGTTTTTGAAAGAGCAAATTAATCTTTTGAACATTTCCACAAAAAACAGGCTCAGATATACTTGTGAGACCTATCTGTTTGCTTCATTCAATATCCCCACGTGCGTATAAGTTTTTGAGAAGCTCAGGTAAATTAACTTTGCCATCTCCAAGGACTCTAAAAACCATGTGTTCCAGTTTCAGCACGGACTCAAGGTTGGAGCAGAATGATGCCAATTTATGCCAATTTTTTAATGTATGCATATAAACAAATAAATAAATATTGCAAAACATTTTTTTAAGTTCAAATGAGTTGGACGAAGAGTCCTCCAATATTAACTTTAGCCTCATATCGGCAACATCTAGGGGAGAACTTTGTTACCCAGGTGATGAAGTCGTCAAAATTGCATCATATGCCTATATTATCCCTTAACTGGTGACGCGGAGTCACCTAGACTCCTTGCCCCACTTAGTTCGCCATATCTCCCACTACAAACTACGAGCAACGCTATCGCTCATAGTACCTTCCTAGCTCTTAGTGTGCCGTTACGTGTTGAAGTGACGAGTTTGTCGAGGTTAGTCTAAACTAGATACGTAGCTGTCGGAGTCGCACAGACTCCGTGTCACCAGTATTGTTATAAAATTAAGTATCAAGTATGTCTGGTAGTCGCAACGTTTTTGATCCGGATTTCGAGGAAACGTGTTTGCGTTGGTTCGAACAGTTAGATAGTGATGTTAGCGACGACGAGTTAGAGGATACCGCTATTGAAAGTGACCATGACACGGAAAGTGAAATAGAATTCAGCGAAGACCAAGACCATATTGAGGGCGAGGCTCGTACACAGAATTTGTCTGTTTTTGAATCTGGTGACGACCTTTCGGTGAATACGGAAAATGAAGCTAATTATTATTACGGGAAAAACAGATTCAAGTGGTCTAAAGTCGAACCGACAAGAAATGTTCGCACTCTTGCAAGCAATATAATCAGACTTCCAATAGTACGTCCAGCACTTGAAAACAAGAGACCATCATGTGTTTTTCACAAACTTTTCTCACCGAAAATGTACAACATGTGTATCCAGTGGACCAACAAAAAGTTAGCCAGTATGCGAGCGAAATATAAACGTCCCAATAAACCCGAACTTTCGGACGTCGATCTGATTGAAATGCAAGCATTTTTAGGAACACTTTTGTATACCTCGATTTTCAAAAGCAACCACGAAGATATCCGAAGTCTTTTTGCCACTGACGGTACCGGGCGAGAGATCTTTAGAGCAGTATTCTCTGAAAAACGATTCTTAGTGCTGTTAGTCGCTCTAAGATTTGACAATCCAGAGGATAGAGAACAAAGAAAGCTCGATCATCCAGCTGCAGCAATTAATAATTTTTTCCAAATATTCATACAAAACTGCCAAAACGCTTACATTGTTGGAGCATCTGCTTGTGTGGATGAAATGCTAGTTGGCTTTCGGGGAAGATGCGCATTCAAGATGTATATTCCCAATAAACCTTGCAAATACGGCTTGAAAATTCAATGCTTGACCGATGCACGAACTTCCTATTTATATAATGCTTATATATATGCTGGAAAGGGGACTGATGGCTACGGTCTTTCAGAGAGTGAAAAAAAATTAAGTAAGCCAACTCAAGCCGTGTTGAGGCTCTCCAAACCGCTGTATAATTCTAATCGAAATATATCAGCTGATAATATTCTTCAGTAGAATTAGCTAACCATTTGCTGGACAACAAGTTAACTTTTGTGGGAACCTTGAGAAAATCAAAACGTGAAATTCCAATACAGTTTTTACCAAACAAAAATCGAAAAATAGGAGAAAGTTTATATGGCTTCACAAAACACCTTACACTGTTATCTTATACTCCGAAAAAAAATAGGGCCGTTGTACTTCTCTCATCTATGCACCACTGCAAATCAACGGATGAAGAAATCAACAAACCTGAGATTATCGCTTGGTATAATCTAACTAAAGGAAGAGTAGATACATTAGATGAAAATACGGCGAAATATTCATGCAGTCGTCGAACTCGAAGATGGCCTATGGCAGTCTTTTTCAAGATTGTAGATATATCCAGTGTCAATGCATATATCATACATTGTTCTGTTCCGGGAAATGCTCAATCAAGATTCATTTTCATAAAAACATTGGCTAGTGAGTTAGTGGAGGGTCATTTACGCAGAAGATTGGAAACAAACATTTCACGGGATCTAAAATGCGTTATTGGCAGAATCCTGAAAATAGAAGAAACACCTGTAGGAGCTGAGGAAACTAGATTAGAAACTCGCAAATATCGCTATATTTGTCCTTCTCAGATTCGACGAAAGACATGTCATTTGTGTATCAAATGTAAAAAACCAATTTGTCTACAGTGTTCCCGCAAATGTTGTATTCGTTGCTGTGATGACAGAAATAGAGACACACCAGTATAGCCAAAATAAATGCTTTGTTGTTTTCTTTAATTCTTTTTATACATGAAAACTTTTTATTTGGTTTTACGCTGTTAGCTTTTCCTTACATATTTTAATATTTTCAGAAATGATCTTTGATTTTTTTTAAATTTAGATGTTAATAATTATAATCTCGTTTTTTTAGCTTCATTTTTGTTATATGCCATTTACTTGACTGTAGAATGAATATTATATTTAGGACGTACGTGTACTTTGAATAAAAAATACATTATGATAATGCTAATACTTTGATTTTAAACAAAAAAAACTGTGTGGTTTTGTAGTTACGCCTTTTAGTAGCACCGGAGTCTGCGAGACTCCCCGTCACCAGTTAGGTTAGTAATTTTAATGTCACCAGTTAAGGGTTATAATAAAAAAGTTATTTGATAAAGAAGACGAATTTTTAAAACAAAATAAACGTCAAATTTTTAAAGCATTAATATTCAATGCTATAACTAAACTAGAGGACATTTTTTTGGGGCATAATGGCATATGCCATAGTGAAGATCAAGTTTTAAAATTATTAATAAAACCTATGACAAACATTTTTTTAAAAAATTACGTTAAAAAGAAAAATGATTCAACTTCAACAAAAACTATGCCTGAATTGATAAGATGTAAACCAAAAGGTAAATAAAGTACTGCCACAGTTTTTAGTTACTTTATTTGAACACTAATTAACACTTAACACTTTATTTCTACTAGAAACATTTTACTAATACTTATCTAACTCTTATAACATCAACTATAGAACTATAACTCTACTAAACTAACTAGTTTTACTCGTATTTTTATTAATATGACTTTCGTGAAGACGAACCTTCCTTTTGATTTTATTGCCACACTACTTTTTGGTTTATAACTGCTTTGCATTTTATTCGCAGTACTTATAGGTACAACATAGAAAAATCACTGCTCTGTATTTATATATGCGATATTTCTTTTACTTAACATGACTGAATCTAAATTAATCGTTTTATTCTATCATGTATTCTGTTATTGGTACTTACAAAGATGTGTCAGTGGTTACTCAATAGGTGAACTAACTAAAAAATCATAAACAATGGTTTGTAAATTATAAACTCTTAAGCTAGGTACTACATATAATGTTCCTTTCATCTAGTACTTGTAACAGTAACTTGTTCCTATCTTCGATTTGATATTTATTTTATTAATGTATTCTGTATTTCTCATATATATTTTTATAATTAATAAACTTGTCTCCTGTTTTATCATATTGTCTTATTTTAACATTAATAAGGAAGCAAAGGACTTATTAGTTACAAGTACAAGGATATGATCAAGGTAGGGCCCTGGTAATTTAGGTGAGTAGAAACTAAATTAAAACATACATCAAAATAATTCCCTTTTAATTTAAAGCCCCCCGACCCCCTATCAAACAAAATAATTACCTTCCCTTCAAAAACCGAAAATAGAATGATAAAAACACTAGATAATTACAGCACATTACAGTTTGTTCTCTGGTTTGTTTACATTTTACGGTCGACTCAATGGTCTACCTGTGATGACTCATAATATGCTGCTTCCTGGCCTTGTCGTATAGGTGGCCTTGATCAGAAGATATATTTTGCTGGTCCCGCCATCTTCAGGTTTTAACATAATTTACATCAAAATCTGATAATTTTGGCTTAGCCATCACATAATTTCATTTCCTGCCAGCGGCAACACTGTTTAAAATTGTTTGTTTTGTTTATCTCCCCTCCCCCTTAATATTTTATCTTCGTGTTCATGATTAAATTAAATATAATACGAGGATTTATAATTGCTTAAGCTCAACTACAATTTTTTTTATGAACTCAACCATAGTGCAATTTTCATCTTGAATGAACTTTGTAGGAAGATCCCTAACATACAGGATTAGTTGCTAGAAGACAAGGAATGAAATAGTGTTCTTCAGGGAAAGAACTTGGCATCGGCATATACCTATGTGTGATATGTGTCATGTTTAAAACACTAACCAGAGACTAATTTTTTCTTGTACTGTGACTATCTCAAACATTACTACCAAATAAAGGGAACTGAATGTTTTCTTCAGTGGGAAGCATCAAACAGGTCTAATAATATGTCTAGCAATCTGGCAAATAACAACGGTAAGCCAATACTAGAGTTAATAATTATTCTGGAAAGGTTGCCAAATACAGTTAAAGAAGAGAATTATTCTCAGTTTGATGAACTGAATGCAACTTGGATTGAAGAAGAAAATGATTGGTATCTTAATGAGTAAGTACTTAATTGTTTTTCAGAAATAGACAATAGTTTATTTGGTACTGATGCCAAATTGTTTGCCCTTGTGAAAAACACAGTTAAAGTCCAATTTTAAACTCGTAAAGTTCGTAATGTTGAGGTTGGAAAGTTCATAGTTGGTGAGGTTCAAAGTTCATTTTATGGCATTTATAAACATCACCAACAAGTTGGGAAAGTTCATATTTGATTGGTTACAACTAATAGAATTTCGGGCATTAAAGGCTGATTTATAGTTGCAGTAACGTATCACTTAAGAAGTAACAGTAAGCCGTAAGGAAAATAAACATTCAGTCAGTAATGTAACCATTTAGAGTTCCGTAAGACTTAGCAGTAAGCAGTAAGCCGTATGCAGTAAGAAGTAAGAAATGGTTTATTTTCATTTCTTACGTTACGGCATAACGAATCGGACGAGATCGTCGGCCTTCGTACGTGATCGGCATTTCTATTAATTGTAATTGGTCGGGTTTTGTATAATATTTTATTTTTCGGGATAGTTTTTTAGTAGCAAAAAAAACACATGATACTGCTGCCCTAGTTAAAATAACATCATCCATCTTAAAAGTAAAATATTTTTAAGTTATAATTAGATCCCTTAAAATAAATAAACAAAAAACATAACCTAAAATCGGTAACACGTTAATTTTCTTACGTCAACTATAAATGGGTGCTTCACTACTGTTTAAGTTTACGGATACGGTTACTTCTTAAGTCATACGTTACTGCAACTATAAATCAGCCTTAAAAATGTGTAACGTGGTAACCGAGATTGCACAAAAATGGATAATTTTTAATTATTTCACAAGTAGCACTGATGCATCAATATCCTCAATTCTACTCCATTTTTCAGATTCGGTCATTTTCACAAAAAAGTAACAATTAACAATAAAAACAAAAACAGCTCTGCGACTTCAAATGTCAAATTGGTAGAATCGGCTATTGACAGCAATCACATGCTAGTACAGTGATTTTTCATTGGTTGGAATGAACTTTCCGAACTCTGGACATAAAATTTGGTTATCTCTGAACTTTGGCAACATTCTGAAAATTAGCGAACTTTTCGCCAACTGAGTTTGTAAATTGAACAGAATGATTTCATTAGTTCATCTTGAACTAAAATTTCAACTCCCAAGAAGAACAATGTAACATACCGGACTATAATACGTTCTATAACAAAGCAGATTACAATAAAAACGATGGAGTCTTGGTCTTAGTGAAGTCAAATATTAATGTTGACTTTTCCTATCATAAACTGCCTTCGTCATTGGCTACGATTAGTAGAATAACGTTAAAAAAAAATAATATTTCTTTTGGAATAACAGCTGCCTATAAGCCTCCACCGATTTTAAAGCATAACTTTATAGGTGATGTATATGAATATCTTCTTTTGAACACTAATAATGATTTTGAAATCTTTATGGGTGATATCAATATAGACATTTTAAATCTTAATGATAACGATGTAATGTATTATCTGTCCTCCATGGCTGAACTTGGATATGTATCATATGTAAACTCGGCTACTCGTTTGGAAACCCATACATGCTTAGATCACATATTTGTAAGTCAGAAGTTGAAACCAAAACATATAAAACTAAAATCATTTATTCTTGATACACATATTACTGACCATAATCCGACTATGCTTAATGTAAATAT
The DNA here is from genome assembly GCA_016904865.1 of Pissodes strobi. NCBI lineage: Eukaryota > Metazoa > Arthropoda > Insecta > Coleoptera > Curculionidae > Pissodes > Pissodes strobi. The sequence goes on from MU188754.1 coordinate 58,863, forward strand.
TGAAAAAACTAATGCTTTAAATAATAATCTAAATATAAACACTCCTGGTTCTGTTACCAGGACCAGGGTGGATCTAAATAAATTTAAACTATTGCTAAGTAGCCAGAGTTGGTCAGGTGTGGTTGACGTACATAATCCTGAAGTTGCAACAAAAAACTTTATTTTCTTATACCTTAAACTCCTAAAGGAGTCTACTACTGTTTTTGATGTCTTGGTTAACCATCGTAAGAAACTTAAAAAATGGATTACTTCTGGTCTTGTTACTTCAATTAGGCATAGAGATAAAATGAAAAGAAGATTGTT
>MU188755.1:0-14922 GCA_016904865.1 Pissodes strobi
GGCAGGGTTTATTAACGGTGTTATACACTGCTTAAATTGTTGTTGCCCCTTTAAATACCAAAAATATAACAAAAGAAAAACGTCAGGTGAATGGTATAATAAACACCTCGCATATATAAAAAGCCAACTTGATGAGTTATATTTAACGGCACATAACACTAATAATAACATTATACAACTAGAATATAGAAATCTTAAAAAATCTCACAAAAACCTACTTAATAAAACCAAACGATTATTCTATAAAAACAAAATAACTAATTCTGACTGTAAAAATAAAACTATATGGGCCCTTATTAATGGACAAGTTAAACAGGAAAAGTACAAGGGACCAACAAATTAAACTTTATGTTAATGATGACATTATATCCGACCTGTACGAGGTAGCTAATGAATTCGTAACCTATTTTGGTACAGTATCGACAAGGAGGCTTGAGCAGAAGTATGGTGCTGTTGGCACAACCTGTACCACTCATCCTCCAACCTGTAATTCTATTGTAATCAATCCAGTAGGCGAGGAAGAGCTCTTAAAAGTCATTGTGGGACTAAAAAATAAGAATTTATCTGGATTTGATGACATTAATGCGAAAATAGTAAAAAGCATTAAAGACTTCATTAAGCAACCTCTTACTGCATAAATAAACCGAAGCCTCAGTGAAGGAGTATTTCCAGCGATACTTAAAACTGCTAACGTTACTCCTGTATACAAGAAAAATGATTGCCATAGTACTGAGAACTACAGGCAAATCTCAGTATTGAGCATTTTTCTAAAATCTTTGAGAAGGTTGTCCATGATAGATTAATGAATTTTGTTAATAGATACAATGTGTTAAATTTATTTCAACACGGCTTTCTCTCGAAGAAATCTACAGAGTCCGCTTCATATAATTTTTTAAATCACATTTATCGAAATATTGATGAAGAAGAGTACGTCGCGACAATATTTTTTGATCTCTATAGCATTTGACACTATAAATAAGGAATTCCTAGTTACCAAACTACACAACCTGGGTATCCGAGGAACAATACTAAGATTGATAAAATCATATATGACTGACAGAATAATGATTGGTAAATATAATGGTGTGCAATCAGAAGCCCAACGAGTAGAACTTGGTGTCCCGCAAGCTTCCGTATTGGGTCCACTTTTATTTATTCTGTATGTGAATGATTTGCCGTTGAATGTGGTGGGTCATGTAACAATGCATGCGGATGATACAACTGTTGTGGTTACTGCCGATAGCATGGATGATTTGAATGTAAAAATGTCAACTGTTTACGGTGAAATGGAATTGTGGTGTCGAAGCAATAGTCTAATATTGAATGTTGGTAAGACTGTCTATATGAGTATGTTTAATCGCAGGAACTTTCACGAAATGGGTGGAGAGAGAACGCTTAACATAAATTCATCAAAAAAAGTTAAGTTCTTAGGTACCCACATGGCTTCTGTGATCATCTGGACCATGTTTCGGGCGAGCTAAAATCTGCATTTTTCGCAATACTAGGCCTTAGGAATACACTGGATACCGAGGGCCTCTTATCTGTATACTACTCGTTGGCTTTTAGTCATATGAGTTATAATATTATTTGCCGGGGAAGCGCTACAATGCGCCAAAATTGCATATTTATAAACCAAAAAAGAATAATAACACTTATTTTTAATATAGACTTTCGAGAAAGCTGCAGAGGCACTTTTACCAAAAATAAACTGCTAACGCTTCCCTGTATATATATACTACGATGCTTGTTGTTTGCGAACAGCAATCGATCGATATTTGTTAGACTGGGATCTACAAGTGCCCATAATACGCGTGAAAGTGACTTGCTCGAAATACCTTATCACAGGACAAATTTCTTCAAGAGCCCTCTTTACAACTGTGTGAAACTTTATAATGGGCTGCCATCTGAATTGCGAGCGATGCGTGGTGAAAGATTTGCAAGGATGGCGAAGCATTTTCTGCTGGTCAATAAATTTTATTCTGTGGCGGAAGATATGTCATTCAATCATTAGTCGTGTTTGTCATTGTATTTTCTCTCAGTGGATTAAGTGGAGTTCAACTAGTCTTTGATCCATCTGGAGTGCCTTGCTCGGGAACGCATAGACGCAATTATTACAGTATCTCTTGAAATTGCTTCGTTAATAAACTTAACGATAGATATTCATTTGTCTTGATATGTATTGTTGTATGTTCATGCAGTGTTATATACTCTAACCTATCTGTAATACATGTTTTGTATACTATATTGAGTATATTGTTTATATTGATTTTGTACTGACAGTTTTATACATCTACTTTTATTGTATGTAATGTGTAGGATATTTTTAGTTTTAAACTTTTTTATACTTTTATTATTATAATTTTATTCTTTTTATGCTTATTTGACGACCCAATGTACAAATTGTACCGAAAATGGTAATATATAATCTATTCTATTCTATTGCCATAAAAATGGCTAACACAACAACCCATGCCGCAATGGCAACTGCAATGACAGCAAGCTTTAATTCATGCCAAAATAAAGCTGGCGAATTTCTAAGAGGGTATGAAAGGACCGCGATAGCAAACGGTTGGGACGAGGCCTTAAAAATTGCGTATTTTGGAACATTTCTAGATGGCGGGGCGGAGGAATATACCACGAATAACCCAATTTGTAGATAGAAGTTACGAAATAACACTGAAAAAAAGAGTGGAATAAAGAAAACAAAACACAAACGAGACAGTAGTAAACTACATGTACCAACTTAAAGCTTTACACCAAGACTATAAAAGCAAAATAGATATGGAGGAGTTCGGAAATATATTCAGTGAGGGACTAACTAAGAAATATAGATAACACTATTACTGGTTTAGAAATATTCCTAATAATCCTTCAGAAACGCCAAATGAACATAAAGAAATTGCCAGAACCATAGATAAGGCACTTAAAAAAAATTCACAACACTGAGTTACAAATTAGACGAATACTCTTCCAGCCACAAGTACGTATAGATCTCCATTCTTCCAGCCACGAAATACATTCAGACCATCATTATCTCAGCTTCAAGCTAATATTAGACCACACAAACAATATCAAGAATATCAACAACAGAATCAAAGCAAAAATAATACAAAATAACAAAATTTCACCAAAAGAGGAAAATATATGCAAGTAATAACCCAGTATGCTACGCTTGTGGAAATGCGGGACACTTTGCTGCAACATACAGAAGTCAGAAAATACATCCAAACCCTGGCGGGTGACAAAAGTAAATATCCGAGCCACCATAACCAGGGGAATAAACCAAAAACTGGAATATTACACAACGAAGTTTTCATAGATAACAAAAGAGTACAAGCAATTCTGGACGCAGAGTCACAAAATAACATAATCCAGGAAAAAATGGCAGCGAAACTACCACCTAAAAATAGTAATACAGTTCTAATAACAGCAGGAGGGCAAAAATACTAGTATTGGGGGAAATAATCACTCAAAAATACGAAAAAAGGTAGTCAGACATGCAGAGATGATATAATCGCAAAAATAATATCTGTAGTTCCATATCCAGTTATATTGGGAATGTATATCGTAATAAAACATCAGGCATTAATAGATATACAAAAAAAGTGTCTTACTTTAAATAGCCAGTATTATATTACACTCAAAGAGAAAGCAGGGATAAGGAACCCAATATCTGGCAACAGAAATGTATCTAGAACGGAGTTTTATCCACAAAACCGAAACAGAATTATTGCACTCGACGTGCGTTTCGCTAATCATGTTAGCATCATCACGAGATGGTTAAAACTAACTAACTAACTTCAGCATGATGCCTCACTCAGTTTATAATTATTAGTTTGTTTTGCCATGTACCTTGGTCGTAATGAACTGCCGCAAAAGTGCTTGGACGCGGTAGGTAGGGATAAGGAAATACGATCCTGTAGAGGCATCTCAATCCTAAATAGTTTCCATTCGCCCTTCGATACCAGAAGTATATGCCAACTAATTATTTTACGAAAAGCCCCATTAAAAATTATAACTTTAGGATATTAGACAATTTATTAGAATTAAATTTTGACATATAACTTAAGACAAATACGAATTAAAACCTAATTTTTTATTTAATTTTTCAATGATCTCGAAAATTTTTCAATGCCATACTAGAGTATATTAAAGCTCAATAGAATACCTTAAGAGATATTAGGCCAAAACAGATTTAAAAATACTACTACACTCTGCAAGCAGGTAAACAAATATTTATCTGCAAACATATGCAAAAGTTCTTTGATTTTCAATATCAACAAAATGATAGTGAAACTGAGAGTTAAGAAATGCAATAAGACACGATTGCTTAAATCCAAACAATTGGCGATTTTTGTTAATTTTAAGTTGTTATTGTGTTAAGTTGTTTATATTGTTAATTATTTCATTATATAGCTTTCGGGCATTAATATTTATCTATGTGATTAAACAAAATTCAACCTCCCGCTGACTGATGCAGATAACGAAATCGTTCGCGTGATTCGAGGACACTCATTAGCCAAACGCAACGAAGGAACATTTACGACTGAATTCAAGGATTTATTTATTCCATTGCATTTCAGAGCCCCCTAAATTAAGTCATTTGTTACCATTTTGATGCCTCTAAGGTGCGATCTAAGTATGGCCTGAACGGACTCCGGAAATAATTTCACCGTTTTGCAAGATAAAATTTATGAATCCACTCTATTTTATATAATTAACGCTTCGCACAAAATAAATGCCGTGAGCTCGATAATACTAAAATTCCTAATAGATATTCGAACATTCGTTCATTTGCTGTAGACATCTTGTCACTAAGGAGTTTGTTCTATTTTTAATTTTTAGAAGTTACACAATATAAGATAGTTTTTATTGCTTGTACAGGTTTGAATATTGATTATTATATTAATGGAGAGCGGTCCTAGTGCTATTCAAAATAAAAACTTTTTTCTAGTTTCTAGTTTTAAATGACGAAATAGACGAAATGAATTGCCTTGAATTCTCGCTTTATAAAGTTATATCACAAACAACAAGGTAGTGTTTTGAGATATGCTTTCAAACATACTTTATGTAGCTAACAGGTTCTGTTGCAATTCGCGCTCATGCATTTTAATGGTCTATCCTTAGCGCTATGTTCGCTTTCCGTGAAGACCTTTTTATATCAAGACAATATAAAATTAATCATTCTATCCAAAATATATTTACTGTGACAATAAATATCTGCCGGCGCCGACGCGACGGAGATAAATGCGCCGCAGGCGACAAATTTTACCAAAAAGTCGTTAAAAAAACACACCTAAGACAAATATATTTTGAGGGCGTATTCGCGATTTTGCTAAAATAGGTATAAAATTGCAGCTAAAAAAATAAAGGGCGGATACTTCTAAATTATATATCTTATATTTTACTCAAATATAAAATATTGCTTTAAACTTTTTTTTTCTTATCATTTTTATTCAGTAATATTTATGTTCTATATTTGGACAAATAAAAATTTGTTATCTTAAAGACTATATCAAACTCATATTACTTATCAAATCATACTAAACTCTGGTCATCTTAACAGGTTGGGTTGAGCCTATAGCTTTTCATATACAAGACCTATTCTTCTATCCCTCAGGCTTGCAAATTTGTCAATTATAAACTCGTAAAACGGTTGCGTGTTCATTAATTCATTGTGCAGTTCCTTTTAAATCGAAATATTTGATAAATTTGCTTTCGGTCATTGACCTACGTAAATTGGTTATAACCGTTTTTAGGCAAGAAAAACTTCGTTTCACCGAAACACTAGTAGATGGAGTTGTCATTATTAAGGTAAATAGTTTACATACTTCACTGAAGATATTTTTATTTTCAGTAATATTTTTCATTAAAATTTCTGGTTTAAGGTCTTTAGATTCATCATTAGCCTAAATAAATTGTAGCTGGTAATACAGTTTTTGAGAATCGGCAAATATTTTTAGGTCTGTAGGAAAGTTTTTGTAGAAACATTTAAATTTTGAAGTGTCCATTAAAGTGATAAAACTGATTTTCTTCAAAATCTTGAAAACGAGTGGTAATTTGTAATGAGATAGTGTCTAAAATGTCGTGGTATAAAACTTTATATTTTTCCAAAACTTGATCCTGAATTAATGTGGATCTTGCCCGTCCGTCTCGTTGTTCAGTTGAAATTATCATTCTCAAAACAGCTCCATCAAAATTCTGTTCGAATGATTCGTCATTTTGTTTCGTATTTAAGAGGGCTTGCGTAATTTTTAATTGGGAGATACAATAATTTATATACAGTGACGTCTTTTGTAACACATCAAACAGTACATCCGTGAAAGAAAAAAACATCGCTAAAGACTACAACTTAAAGTGCAAATTCAATGTCATGAAAATAATTTAAGAAGCCCGCACTCTGTCTAATCGAAAATTTTTAAGTCCTTGAAACCATTATTTGAGCAATATGAATTTTTTGCTTTACTCAATAAAATGCACGGCCAGCAATAAAAACTCTATATAAGCTTCCGCAAAACCATTTATAATTATCGTACCAGGAAGGTTGAAATGCCCGCGAAGTATCCCGCTTTTTTCGCTTAAAATTGCCGTTCTTTTTGGCATTGGTCGACTCTCCAAAATTTTCCGGTTTTCCACTTCAGACTATGGCGCGAAAGAGGTTTCAAGAAAAAACAAAACATTATCATGCGAGGAATTCATTTCAACCCGAATTTTAACTTATCTTACAATTTTTGAATTAAAATTCTTAAATGCAGGCACAAGTAAAGAAAACCGCAAGACCCACTACCGAAAACAAAAAATAATTTTAATAAGCAAAACCTTGGTAATAGATATGGCCTCGGATATGGCAATACTGCATTATTTAACATAAAACACAAATCAGCGTACCTTGTTGTAAGGGCCCGCGCCTTACCTTACTTCCTTATTAACAACACAACCACAGCTTAGTATAACAATAAGCTGTGACACAACCATACAAAATAACAGTATTAATTTTTAGTTGTTAAACTGGAAAATCCGCCTCGAAAACTTAAAATCTCCAACGAAAACAAACCAACCATCCACTGATAGGCTCGCGCCAATTTAACCGTAACGGTCGTTATCGACGTGATCTAATTTTAATTAGGAATAAGCATCTGACACCTGACACGATACTTGACCCTTCAAGACGAAAAGAGAAAAGAGATGAGATGAGATGAGGAAGTTGACAAAACGTTGCCAAATTTCAAAATACTATGAAACAAAGGATTGTAGTACCTACCTATTTTTTATTTTGATTGTTGGGTCTTAGATTTTATAACACACCATAAAACTTTGGAATCATATATTTATCAATTATTTCTAGCTTGTATTGAAGTTTTTAAAAATGAAAGATTTAAATAAAAAAACCTTGTTCAAACACAAAGGCAGCATGCAAGCTACTGCTAAAAATAATAGGCACAAATTTGTGCGAGTTATACGACTACTAAAATCCGCTAATTTAAAGTCCGTCTTGTGCAACTGAACGGGTGGGGAGCTTAGTACCATACCGGCAATGCATGACGTGTATGAAGCAAACATTTCTGGGCTTACTATATTTATAAGATATTATTTTATACTTTGATTGTACTTATACTTTTATGATTGGAAATTAGTCAAAAAACGTATTATATTTATAATATTTATATAACCATTACTTGAAAATGTCAGCTATAATTTTTTACATGTGAAACCCAGCATCAGTTGCTTATAATCGCCACTGGTAAATTGAGATAATTACGAATGCTTTAAGAGTGTTATTTTCTTATTTATTTATTTTATTATTATATACGCATAGTATTTATCACATACTACTACAGATTTAAAATGTAATACATACTTTGCAGGAAATACCTTTTGAAGCAAAAAGGGTGACTCTAAATTTAGAGCAAACATACGCAGAAGGACTAAAGCGGTCTAAATAAACTGTAAAGTAGAAAAAAATATCATAACATGTAATGGGAGATCCATTACAGTTATTCAGAAAAAAGAACAAAAACCAAGACTGCTTATGATTTACAATTCGGAACATTCGGGTATTATTACGCACTCTTTTCTCTCCAAGGTCACGTATCAAATAACCGAACACAGTTTTCATTTTCTTTATTTTTGACTCTCTCAAATTTTGGCATTTCAAAAATATGTGCATGCTGCATAGATTTCGCTAGATATTTTTAAACAAGCAGGGAAATGAGGATAAAATTACAAAAATGTGATACTTTCGAGATGTTTGTAATGTCAACATTACATAGTGTTATTTGGAAAATAAAGTTACTTTCCAAATTAAAACATATGGGCACTTAAAATTTACGATAATTGGAGCGCTCTGCACCGCTATGTATTTGAGTTTTTGTCAATTTGTATTAACTTTAACCGACCCTGTTCTGTAGTTCAATTGAATCTACCCATACATATTACGCGCTACAACTTTATGGGTCTGCTATTTGTGTTGGTACAGGTCTTAAAAATGTATCTACCCAAACAGACCCATAAAGTTGTAGCGCGTAATATGTATCGGTAGATTCAATTGAACTACAGGACAGGGTCGGTTAAAGTTAATACAAATTGACAAACACTCAGATACATAGCGGTGCAGAGCGCTCCAATTATCGTAAATTTTAAATGCCCATATGTTTTAATTTGGAAAATAACTTTATTTCCCAAATAACAATATGTAATGTTGACATTATAAACATCTCGAAAGTATCACATTTTTGTAATTTTATCCTCATTTCCCTGCTTGTTTAAAAATATGTATCGAAATCTATGCAGCATGCACATATTTTGGAAATGCCAAAATTTGGGAGAGTCAAAAATAAAGAAAATGAAAATTGTGTTTAGTTATTTGATACGTGACCTTGGAGAGGAAAAAGTGCATAATAATACCCGAATGTTCCGAATTGTAAATCACAAGCAGTATTGGTTTTTGTTCTTTTTTCTGAATAACTGTAATGGATCTCCCATTACATATTATGATATTTTTTTCTACTTTACAGTTTATTTAGACCGCTTTAGTCCTTCTGCGTATGTTTGCTCTAAATTTAGAGTCACCCTTTTTGCTTCAAAAGGTATTTCCTGCTAAGTATGTATTACATTTTAAATCTGTAGTAGTATGTGATAAATACTATGCGTAGGTATAAAATAATAAAACAAATAAATAAGAAAATAACACTCTTAAAGCATTCGTTATTATCTCAATTTACCAGTGGCGATTATAAGCAACTGATGCTGGGTTTCACATGTAAAAAATTATAGCTGACATTTTCAAGTAATGGTTATATAAATATTATAAATATAATACGTTTTTTGACTAATTTCCAATCATAAAAGTATAAGTACAATCAAAGTATAAAATAATATCTTATAAATATAGTAAGCCCAGAAATGTTTGCTTCATACACGTCATGCATTGCCGGTATGGTACTAAGCTCCCCACCCGTTCAGTTGCACAAGACGGACTTTAAATTAGCGGATTTTAGTAGTCGTATAACTCGCACAAATTTGTGCCTATTATTTTTAGCAGTAGCTTGCATGCTGCCTTTGTGTTTGAACAAGGTTTTTTTATTTAAATCTTTCATTTTTAAAAACTTCAATACAAGCTAGAAATAATTGATAAATATATGATTCCAAAGTTTTATGGTGTGTTATAAAATCTAAGACCCAACAATCAAAATAAAAAATAGGTAGGTACTACAATCCTTTGTTTCATAGTATTTTGAAATTTGGCAACGTTTTGTCAACTTCCTCATCTCATCTCATCTCTTTTCTCTTTTCGTCTTGAAGGGTCAAGTATCGTGTCAGGTGTCAGATGCTTATTCCTAATTAAAATTAGATCACGTCGATAACGACCGTTACGGTTAAATTGGCGCGAGCCTATCAGTGGATGGTTGGTTTGTTTTCGTTGGAGATTTTAAGTTTTCGAGGCGGATTTTCCAGTTTAACAACTAAAAATTAATACTGTTATTTTGTATGGTTGTGTCACAGCTTATTGTTATACTAAGCTGTGGTTGTGTTGTTAATAAGGAAGTAAGGTAAGGCGCGGGCCCTTACAACAAGGTACGCTGATTTGTGTTTTATGTTAAATAATGCAGTATTGCCATATCCGAGGCCATATCTATTACCAAGGTTTTGCTTATTAAAATTATTTTTTGTTTTCGGTAGTGGGTCTTGCGGTTTTCTTTACTTGTGCCTGCATTTAAGAATTTTAATTCAAAAATTGTAAGATAAGTTAAAATTCGGGTTGAAATGAATTCCTCGCATGATAATGTTTTGTTTTTTCTTGAAACCTCTTTCGCGCCATAGTCTGAAGTGGAAAACCGGAAAATTTTGGAGAGTCGACCAATGCCAAAAAGAACGGCAATTTTAAGCGAAAAAAGCGGGATACTTCGCGGGCATTTCAACCTTCCTGGTACGATAATTATAAATGGTTTTGCGGAAGCTTATATAGAGTTTTTATTGCTGGCCGTGCATTTTATTGAGTAAAGCAAAAAATTCATATTGCTCAAATAATGGTTTCAAGGACTTAAAAATTTTCGATTAGACAGAGTGCGGGCTTCTTAAATTATTTTCATGACATTGAATTTGCACTTTAAGTTGTAGTCTTTAGCGATGTTTTTTTCTTTCACGGATGTACTGTTTGATGTGTTACAAAAGACGTCACTGTATATAAATTATTGTATCTCCCAATTAAAAATTACGCAAGCCCTCTTAAATACGAAACAAAATGACGAATCATTCGAACAGAATTTTGATGGAGCTGTTTTGAGAATGATAATTTCAACTGAACAACGAGACGGACGGGCAAGATCCACATTAATTCAGGATCAAGTTTTGGAAAAATATAAAGTTTTATACCACGACATTTTAGACACTATCTCATTACAAATTACCACTCGTTTTCAAGATTTTGAAGAAAATCAGTTTTATCACTTTAATGGACACTTCAAAATTTAAATGTTTCTACAAAAACTTTCCTACAGACCTAAAAATATTTGCCGATTCTCAAAAACTGTATTACCAGCTACAATTTATTTAGGCTAATGATGAATCTAAAGACCTTAAACCAGAAATTTTAATGAAAAATATTACTGAAAATAAAAATATCTTCAGTGAAGTATGTAAACTATTTACCTTAATAATGACAACTCCATCTACTAGTGTTTCGGTGAAACGAAGTTTTTCTTGCCTAAAAACGGTTATAACCAATTTACGTAGGTCAATGACCGAAAGCAAATTTATCAAATATTTCGATTTAAAAGGAACTGCACAATGAATTAATGAACACGCAACCGTTTTACGAGTTTATAATTGACAAATTTGCAAGCCTGAGGGATAGAAGAATAGGTCTTGTATATGAAAAGCTATAGGCTCAACCCAACCTGTTAAGATGACCAGAGTTTAGTATGATTTGATAAGTAATATGAGTTTGATATAGTCTTTAAGATAACAAATTTTTATTTGTCCAAATATAGAACATAAATATTACTGAATAAAAATGATAAGAAAAAAAAAGTTTAAAGCAATATTTTATATTTGAGTAAAATATAAGATATATAATTTAGAAGTATCCGCCCTTTATTTTTTTAGCTGCAATTTTATACCTATTTTAGCAAAATCGCGAATACGCCCTCAAAATATATTTGTCTTAGGTGTGTTTTTTTAACGACTTTTTGGTAAAATTTGTCGCCTGCGGCGCATTTATCTCCGTCGCGTCGGCGCCGGCAGATATTTATTGTCACAGTAAATATATTTTGGATAGAATGATTAATTTTATATTGTCTTGATATAAAAAGGTCTTCACGGAAAGCGAACATAGCGCTAAGGATAGACCATTAAAATGCATGAGCGCGAATTGCAACAGAACCTGTTAGCTACATAAAGTATGTTTGAAAGCATATCTCAAAACACTACCTTGTTGTTTGTGATATAACTTTATAAAGCGAGAATTCAAGGCAATTCATTTCGTCTATTTCGTCATTTAAAACTAGAAACTAGAAAAAAGTTTTTATTTTGAATAGCACTAGGACCGCTCTCCATTAATATAATAATCAATATTCAAACCTGTACAAGCAATAAAAACTATCTTATATTGTGTAACTTCTAAAAATTAAAAATAGAACAAACTCCTTAGTGACAAGATGTCTACAGCAAATGAACGAATGTTCGAATATCTATTAGGAATTTTAGTATTATCGAGCTCACGGCATTTATTTTGTGCGAAGCGTTAATTATATAAAATAGAGTGGATTCATAAATTTTATCTTGCAAAACGGTGAAATTATTTCCGGAGTCCGTTCAGGCCATACTTAGATCGCACCTTAGAGGCATCAAAATGGTAACAAATGACTTAATTTAGGGGGCTCTGAAATGCAATGGAATAAATAAATCCTTGAATTCAGTCGTAAATGTTCCTTCGTTGCGTTTGGCTAATGAGTGTCCTCGAATCACGCGAACGATTTCGTTATCTGCATCAGTCAGCGGGAGGTTGAATTTTGTTTAATCACATAGATAAATATTAATGCCCGAAAGCTATATAATGAAATAATTAACAATATAAACAACTTAACACAATAACAACTTAAAATTAACAAAAATCGCCAATTGTTTGGATTTAAGCAATCGTGTCTTATTGCATTTCTTAACTCTCAGTTTCACTATCATTTTGTTGATATTGAAAATCAAAGAACTTTTGCATATGTTTGCAGATAAATATTTGTTTACCTGCTTGCAGAGTGTAGTAGTATTTTTAAATCTGTTTTGGCCTAATATCTCTTAAGGTATTCTATTGAGCTTTAATATACTCTAGTATGGCATTGAAAAATTTTCGAGATCATTGAAAAATTAAATAAAAAATTAGGTTTTAATTCGTATTTGTCTTAAGTTATATGTCAAAATTTAATTCTAATAAATTGTCTAATATCCTAAAGTTATAATTTTTAATGGGGCTTTTCGTAAAATAATTAGTTGGCATATACTTCTGGTATCGAAGGGCGAATGGAAACTATTTAGGATTGAGATGCCTCTACAGGATCGTATTTCCTTATCCCTACCTACCGCGTCCAAGCACTTTTGCGGCAGTTCATTACGACCAAGGTACATGGCAAAACAAACTAATAATTATAAACTGAGTGAGGCATCATGCTGAAGTTAGTTAGTTAGTTTTAACCATCTCGTGATGATGCTAACATGATTAGCGAAACGCACGTCGAGTGCAATAATTCTGTTTCGGTTTTGTGGATAAAACTCCGTTCTAGATACATTTCTGTTGCCAGATATTGGGTTCCTTATCCCTGCTTTCTCTTTGAGTGTAATATAATACTGGCTATTTAAAGTAAGACACTTTTTTTGTATATCTATTAATGCCTGATGTTTTATTACGATATACATTCCCAATATAACTGGATATGGAACTACAGATATTATTTTTGCGATTATATCATCTCTGCATGTCTGACTACCTTTTTTCGTATTTTTGAGTGATTATTTCCCCCAATACTAGTATTTTTGCCCTCCTGCTGTTATTAGAACTGTATTACTATTTTTAGGTGGTAGTTTCGCTGCCATTTTTTCCTGGATTATGTTATTTTGTGACTCTGCGTCCAGAATTGCTTGTACTCTTTTGTTATCTATGAAAACTTCGTTGTGTAATATTCCAGTTTTTGGTTTATTCCCCTGGTTATGGTGGCTCGGATATTTACTTTTGTCACCCGCCAGGGTTTGGATGTATTTTCTGACTTCTGTATGTTGCAGCAAAGTGTCCCGCATTTCCACAAGCGTAGCATACTGGGTTATTACTTGCATATATTTTCCTCTTTTGGTGAAATTTTGTTATTTTGTATTATTTTTGCTTTGATTCTGTTGTTGATATTCTTGATATTGTTTGTGTGGTCTAATATTAGCTTGAAGCTGAGATAATGATGGTCTGAATGTATTTCGTGGCTGGAAGAATGGAGATCTATACGTACTTGTGGCTGGAAGAGTATTCGTCTAATTTGTAACTCAGTGTTGTGAATTTTTTTTAAGTGCCTTATCTATGGTTCTGGCAATTTCTTTATGTTCATTTGGCGTTTCTGAAGGATTATTAGGAATATTTCTAAACCAGTAATAGTGTTATCTATATTTCTTAGTTAGTCCCTCACTGAATATATTTCCGAACTCCTCCATATCTATTTTGCTTTTATAGTCTTGGTATAAAGCTTTAAGTTGGTACATGTAGTTTACTACTGTCTCGTTTGTGTTTTGTTTTCTTTATTCCACTCTTTTTTTCAGTGTTATTTCGTAACTTCTATCTACAAATTGGGTTATTCGTGGTATATTCCTCCGCCCCGCCATCTAGAAATGTTCCAAAATACGCAATTTTTAAGGCCTCGTCCCAACCGTTTGCTATCGCGGTCCTTTCATACCCTCTTAGAAATTCGCCAGCTTTATTTTGGCATGAATTAAAGCTTGCTGTCATTGCAGTTGCCATTGCGGCATGGGTTGTTGTGTTAGCCATTTTTATGGCAATAGAATAGAATAGATTATATATTACCATTTTCGGTACAATTTGTACATTGGGTCGTCAAATAAGCATAAAAAGAATAAAATTATAATAATAAAAGTATAAAAAAGTTTAAAACTAAAAATATCCTACACATTACATACAATAAAAGTAGATGTATAAAACTGTCAGTACAAAATCAATATAAACAATATACTCAATATAGTATACAAAACATGTATTACAGATAGGTTAGAGTATATAACACTGCATGAACATACAACAATACATATCAAGACAAATGAATATCTATCGTTAAGTTTATTAACGAAGCAATTTCAAGAGATACTGTAATAATTGCGTCTATGCGTTCCCGAGCAAGGCACTCCAGATGGATCAAAGACTAGTTGAACTCCACTTAATCC
>MU188755.1:14932-33380 GCA_016904865.1 Pissodes strobi
TTCTTCGAGAGAAAGCCGTGTTGAAATAAATTTAACACATTGTATCTATTAACAAAATTCATTAATCTATCATGGACAACCTTCTCAAAGATTTTAGAAAAATGCTCAATACTGAGATTTGCCTGTAGTTCTCAGTACTATGGCAATCATTTTTCTTGTATACAGGAGTAACGTTAGCAGTTTTAAGTATCGCTGGAAATACTCCTTCACTGAGGCTTCGGTTTATTTATGCAGTAAGAGGTTGCTTAATGAAGTCTTTAATGCTTTTTACTATTTTCGCATTAATGTCATCAAATCCAGATAAATTCTTATTTTTTAGTCCCACAATGACTTTTAAGAGCTCTTCCTCGCCTACTGGATTGATTACAATAGAATTACAGGTTGGAGGATGAGTGGTACAGGTTGTGCCAACAGCACCATACTTCTGCTCAAGCCTCCTTGTCGATACTGTACCAAAATAGGTTACGAATTCATTAGCTACCTCGTACAGGTCGGATATAATGTCATCATTAACATAAAGTTTAATTTGTTGGTCCCTTGTACTTTTCCTGTTTAACTTGTCCATTAATAAGGGCCCATATAGTTTTATTTTTACAGTCAGAATTAGTTATTTTGTTTTTATAGAATAATCGTTTGGTTTTATTAAGTAGGTTTTTGTGAGATTTTTTAAGATTTCTATATTCTAGTTGTATAATGTTATTATTAGTGTTATGTGCCGTTAAATATAACTCATCAAGTTGGCTTTTTATATATGCGAGGTGTTTATTATACCATTCACCTGACGTTTTTCTTTTGTTATATTTTTGGTATTTAAAGGGGCAACAACAATTTAAGCAGTGTATAACACCGTTAATAAACCCTGCCCATAGTTCATTTCTATTTAGAGAAAAATCCAAAATTTGCCACCAGTTCTGCAACATTATCATATTAGAAAACAGGGTTATATTATTATCTGATAGGTCTCTAGAAAATGATTTACTTTCATGTTTTGTGTTATTTTTATTATTTACCGATAAGTCTACACTAAATTTGTGCTTATATGCGGATTGAAGACACTACAGTGAAACAATTTATCAGGGATATTGGTAACAACATAGTCTTTAACTGACGAGGTGGTATGGCCATTACAATCCCTACAAACCCTTGTTGGTGCAGCAGTGGTCACCTTCAGCATGAAAGACTCAAACAGATCACAAAGGTGTTTTTTAGGGGTACTATCAGCACCATAGTCAATATTTAGGTCCCCACAGAAAATCAAGTACTCGCTGTGCTGAAATGCCGTGGAAAGGGCAGTACTTACCGACACACACATCAATTTTTAAAATATACACCACACATTTCACTGTGCGCTTCCATGGATGTTGCAACTATTTGATTTAGTGGCTTGAATATATCCCTTATATCATTCTTCACAATAATCAATGATCCACCATCCCTTGCTCTTTTTCTAGAGAAAGAAGACACTACACTGTATCCCGTAATCTACACCTCGATGTCAGGTCTTCAGTGCAGCCAGTGCTCAGTTATGCACATTATGTCAATATTTTCAGAGCGGAGCAGATTTTCTAATATGTCCATTTTATTGGACAAGCTTTGTATATTTAGATGGCACAATGTTAGACCCATCCTTGTAGTGCCTTCTTGAGGAAGTTTACCTACTAATTATCTTCCAGATCCCATTGGGATAGACGCGGGTATAAAAAATTATTGATATTTTGGTCGGAACCGGCGCGGCGAAAGGCCTGTCATTCACATCCACAACAAAATCCACAATCCCAGAAACCACCTCAACAATCTGTGGATCCACCCGATTATTTCTTCAAATTTGAAATTTTCTTTACTTTGTCACATTCTTCTTCTCCTGAGTGTGTGTTTCTCCTGTTGGCAGATTTTCTTACTATTCGAAGTTCCCGCCATAAATGGCATTCTTTCAGTTAGGGTAGAGTCTATCTAAATTTTGGTTATTGTTTCTAAGTTGGGTACAGATGATGCCGGTGGCGATCTATGCAGATTTCTCTTTGTTGGGTGGAACATTGGTTTTTCTCTTTCTGTGTTAGCTGATATATCATTGGGAATCCTTTTCCGCAGTTGGTATTTTTGTCTATTCCTTTATTTTCTCACTCTCATAATTTTTTTTATCTATCATATAAATCAGTTGTATTTATTAGTACTCTATACCTGCCCTTCTTGTTTCCAGGTATGGCTTCGAATCCAAAACAAATCATGTGTGCTTATGATCCTTTGGAATATTTTTGTGTAGCAGCTAAATCTAAGCCTTCCTGTACTTTTCCGAGATGACGACACTGTCGGTGTCTTGGGCCAATCATGCATATAGGGGCGACCTCCGACATGCGATAATTGAACCTTGGAATTTGATTTAATTTTAGGTTATATTAGAATTATGAATTTTATCAGTTTAGTGAGTAGGCGGGCGTAAATTAGCACCTGCTATTTTTTTTCCAAAAACACTGCGAATAATTAAAGGCGTGTGATTTGAATTTTTGTTATGATTTAATTATTTTTTGGTAGACTGGCATGCCTCCACTAAATATGAAATGTCATGAATTGAATTGAAGTTATACTTTAATTGCGTTACGTCATCTTATGAACTATATTTCGTGACGCCACGACTTGGTCGGCGTGAAGTTTATGTAGCTCAGATTAGAGATCGACCTACGTCAGGTAAGAAGAGATGATAAAGAAGGCACTTCGGTTAATAACAATACCAATATCTATTTTTCAAATATAGTACATTTTTACTGTACCCGATTACTAAGATACGCATCTCTTTTCGGTTGAGGTATAATTTGATTTGATTGTTGATAAGTCTTGGTCACTGTTTTATAATAAAATGTTTTTAATAGTTATGCTGTGTTCTATTTACGGTTAGTTTGGCTTAATTTCACTCACATATTACACTGCATTTTAGCTATTTTATATATTCTATTTTAAAGTTATCTTTCTTAGAACTTCGATAAATTTATCATAAATTCGACTTTACTACCTAATTGGGTCCTAACCAGAGTTCACGCACATCTGTGCTGCGATCTCGATAACGAGGAAATTAGGTTGCAGGTTAGGAACTTACGCACATGTGTGCTGTAAGGAACTGGTTTGGGTGCGAAATAAAGTCTACCGAACTGATGGATCGCTTAAGTCTTTATATAATAAAATTTGCTGATAGTTGCACGTTTCATAATCACTTGCGTTGATCACTCGCGTTGCTTATAATTTGCATTGAATATTTACGTGGTATTTTCCAAGTTTAAACTTAAGACATGGTGATATTTACTTAGTAGTTATGCATTTTAGTAGTTATAAATTTTAGTATTTCACAATATATCTAAGTTAATGTTAATTCAGATTGTAAAATTTGTCAAAACCAACATATTATTCGCTGATACTAGCATGACCTAGAGTAAGAAATAACAAGTGTACAGAAAAATCAAATCAAAACAGGTAGGTTCAAATATCGGGTTATTGATAGTGTCACGAATTGGTTTTTTATCCGTGACGCCACGCCTTGCCTAGCGTGCAGGAGAATGGCTCAGATTCGGAATCGCTCTAAGTCAGCTGAGAAGAGAGGACAAAGGAGACACGTTGATAAAAACATAATAAGTTTATTTACAAAGAAACCAAACAACGGTTATACTGTACGCGAGCAATAATAAATGCTTCTTTGTTTTATAGAAGAATGAGTTTACACTATACCCAATTAATACAAAATGCATGTTCTTTCGAGGGAGGCTTAGTTTAAAGTGATTCTAGGTCCTTGGTCACTGTTTTATTAATAAAGTCGACGTGAGCTAGGTTGTCTTTTATTTATGTACTTGTTTTAATATTTATATGGTAAGTCTTTTAGCGTCTCTCAATGACGGAGTAGTTTATTTTACGTTTGACACAGATTACTATGCTCTATTTCGAAATGGTGCGGAGTAATAAAACTTACTTATAAATGCAAAACGCTAACAGAGTGGTCAAATAAATTTTTGTGATTTCTAAATATTTAGCCACAGCTGTTATAGCCTGCTGTATTATATTTTAACCATTCCACCCTGTTTTGTATGGCAATCCCGCTGCAAACAATAGGCTTTATTAGCAAAGGGGCCATTTTCTTCCTGCAGTAGCGTACGTTTGGGTATTTAATTTAAAATACCTGTTTTACCTAAGTACTTTTATTTATTCACTTATTTATGTATATTCAAAAACAGTTAGTATTACTGTAACATTTTATCACATATAATATTTATATAATAAGGTATAAGAATTGCGATTTTGTGTAAACAGTTATGTAGAGAACTATGGTATATCATTTTCGTCGTCAGAAATATCCGTCGAATCTTCGTCATGTTCCAAGGATATAATTAAAGGCTCTACAATTAGGTCAATTAAATGGTCTAGTTTCCACATTTTTTCTTCTTCTTTTATAACATGCTCAATACACTTACGCCATTTTTCAGAATCGACATTTTTTAAAGATTCCTCAAAGATAATTTTAACATCTTTCATTTTAAACGTCGTGTTTCTCCTTGCTACATAACTTTTTACTTGGGCCCAAACAAGTTCAATGGGATTTAATTCGCAATGATACGGAGGCAAGCGAAGAATAGTAATATTTCGTTTCTGTGCAATTTTGTCAACTACATACTCGGTGAAAAGAGCTTTATTTGAGGACACTATGGACAACAGTTCCTTTTTCACCATACTTTCATCAAATGGTATGTTATTCTGTCTAAACCACTGAATAATATCCGCTTTTCTCCATGAATTAGTTGGTATTCTGTCAACTTTTCTGGAATGATAACTCGCATTGTCCATCACTATCACAGAATTAGGTGGAATGAGATCTAACATTTGTTCAAAATATTCTTCGAGCACATCGCCATTCATGTCTTCATGGTAATCGCCAGAATGATTTGACTCAAACATTAACAAACCGCCCTCAAAAAAACCATCAACACTTCCAAGGTGTGTAATAATCAGTCGCTTTCCTTTCCCAGATGGTGGTTTTAGTCCGGTGGACCAGCCTTCTAAGAATGCTTGACGAAAACTTGAAATATTTTTGTCTTGCCAAATCTTCCCAACCGTATATCCTTCATTAAGCCATGTTTCGTCCAGATAATAAATCTTTCTATTCTCACTTCGAAACTGCTTTATCTGTCTTAAGTAATGTCTCCTGCAGCAAATAATTTCATCTTTTTCGATTAGGAGCGATTTTCTGCTTTGTTTTTCCCAGCTGAAATTCATTTGTTTTAAAGTTGTCCACAATTTCTTCCTGCTCATCGTTGGAGACATATTTTGGTCTTGCTTCAAGGCTCCTAAAATTTTGTCGATGGTTGGTATTTCCTTATTAAAATAAAGGAATGTATTGTTCTTCTAATTATAAGTTTGTAGTCTTCATCGATAGGCACCG
Source organism: Pissodes strobi (assembly GCA_016904865.1). Lineage (NCBI taxonomy): Eukaryota > Metazoa > Arthropoda > Insecta > Coleoptera > Curculionidae > Pissodes > Pissodes strobi. The sequence continues at coordinate 20,346 of MU188755.1, forward strand.
TCTTTCTTCCTGAAGATGGTATAGGTGGTTTTACAGCTCCGCTTTTTCGTTCACACCTTAATTTATATATCGACGTTTTTGAAACACCCGTCATTTGCGAACACATTTCCACCACAGTATCAACGCTATACAGAGGATTTTGATGTTTGAGGGCGTCATATACATTAAGAATAATATTCTTTTCGTTAACAGAAAATTGACATTTGCTCGCTCGTTTCACTGGAGAGAAAACTGAATTAGCCATTTTAATTGAAACTATGAAATGAAACAAACACACTGTGTCTTCTTCGGAAGAACAAATATAGCTGAAAAATTACAATTACTTAAACTTTAGGGTATGCATACAAAAAATCGTCAAATTTGAATGTCTACAATAGTAATAAAAAAACCTAAGTGTGATAAATATGATGCTGGGAAAGTCCGAGTATTAGGACAGGTAAACGTTTAAAATATGTACGTATATGTAAGTAATTATGTACGCCTATGTATCAGCCATCAGAAAATCATTTATTACTTCGCATCATTTCGAAATAGAGTTATAAGGCATTTGCACTACTTTTAAAAATTCCATTACTGGATATTTTGATACTTTACTCGTAGATTCGACTCTCACTACTTTTTAGAAATCTTTCGAGTGCCTTGTATCTATGTACATGTATATCCAGGTTGAGTGGTGACTTGATCACCCTGTACCTATGTACAGGTGCTCTCAGGTATTTAGTTTGTGGGATAGAAAAACTAGCAGAGTACGCACCTGTGTGCTTGCACTCAACTCATTGAGCGGAGTTAAGAGAGACCCGAAAGTCTGATGAGTTTAGCGTTTGCTTGCGTATTTATATTTTACAAACTGCTGATGGCTGCAACATTAAGGCCGACAATCGCTCCCAAGTTTATTTACAAACAAACAAACTTAACAACGGTTAAATGCGTGTTTTCTTTATAGATTAATTAAATTAATTAATTAGTTAATTAATTAATACTAGATGCATGTCTTTTTAGAGGGAGGCTTAGCTTAAAGTGTTTCTAGGTCCTTGGTCACTATTTTATTAATAAAGTCTATGCGAGCTGGGTTGTCTTTTATTTATATATTTGTTTTAATATTAATATGGTGAGTCTTTTACCGCTTCTAAATGACGGAGTAGTTTATTTTAAGTTTGACACAGTGCTAAGGCACTTGCACTACTTTTAAAAATCTCATTACTGTAAATTTTGATACTTTACTCGTAGATCCGACTATCACTACATTTTAGCAAATCCCTCGAGTTCCGTGTACCTATGTACATGTACATCCAGGTTTGGTAGGGATCTGATCACCCTGTACCTATGTACAGGTGCTCTCAAGTATTTAGGTTGCGGGATAGAACAACTAGCAGAGTACGCACCTGTGTGCTTGCACTCAACTAATCGAGCGGAATTAAGAGAGACTCGAAAGTCTGATGAATTTTGCGTTTGCCTGCGTATTTATATTTTACAAAATGCTGATAGCTGCAACGTTAAGGACTACAATCGCTCCCGCCGAACGCTCTAGTTGCTTATCATTAATTGTGAATGCTAATATAACAGTTTTCAACTTCAAGTTCAATCTTAGGACAAGGCGATATTTACTTAGTAGGTTTATGCATTTTAGTAGTTCACAATAGTTTTCTAGAATATGTTTGAAAATAAGAATTATATATTCCCTATATCTCTAGAGTCCCAAAGAACGCATTAATGACATTACATGCTACTACATATAAGTTCTCATTAAAAAATAAATTTGTCTCGTATCTCGGAATTACAAGTTCTAGTCTGCTTTTTGTCATTACCACAAAAAAATACGTGAAATGCCCTATACTTTTTCTATTTACCGTCTTTCCAAAAAAAGGTGTTAAGCGAGTAGTTCATTTATTCAAACACTCTTTACATTATACACTCCCTTAAACCCACTAACCAGGTAGATATTTTGTTCATAAGCAACAGTAGCCTTCCTATACGTGAGAATAATGCTTCACAACTGGAAGTGATTGTGACATATGATGTGAATTTTGCGATCTTAAGGCAGGCGTTCACTAGAATGGAAGGAACGATCGCGACAAAGCCGATGAAAACGGCAGACGGACATGCCATCCAGGTGAGCGCACTTACTTATATCTACTTATAATATAAAGTAAATAATATTTCCGTCCCCTTTATTCTAGGGGAAGCCTAACTTAGGAAGTATTCATGCCCAATTGGGTTAATTGATATTATTAACGTCCAGGAATGCTTAATATTCCTAAAGTATAAAATCCTGCGGGCGATCAGATAATTTTATCGATGGCTTTAAATATGCGGTGGTCAGTGATAATCTTAAAAAAATAATAAAGCTGAATAAATTGGTTTCATTAATTCTGTTCACTCAAATGGAAGGAAATTATATCCGGAGGCAGTTCAAAGAATACTTAGATCGCACCCCAGAGCCATTAAAATAGTAACGAATGGCTTAATTTATAGCTTCTAAATGCAATGGAATAAATAAGTTGCTGAATTTAGACGTAAATGAAGCTACGTTGAGCTAATGAGTGCTTTAGTATCACGCGAGGAGTTTGGTTGCCTCGATCAGGTATTTAGATTTGATTTTCGGCATATTATTGAAAGAAAAAGTAACTTCTTGTACTGTATTGCGATAATTTGTATCTTTTTATATTGATTGACAAGCGGTCTATCGCATCCAGTCAGATTATGTCTGAATAAATTTGGGAAATATTGCCGCAGTCTGAACATTGAAGTACCTAATATATTTTATTTCTTGATCTTTAAATAAGTTTATGTAGGTAAATACTGGGGTATTTGTCCGGACGTTAACAATATTACATATTGAGATCATTTTCGAAAGAAAATATGTTCAATTTAGTAACAGCATGTAAGTTAATCTTCTTGGGAACGTAAATGTATGAGATATGTTATACGAATTGTGTTGTCGATTGTTATATTACTACTCAAAAAGGTAACAAAATATTTTCTGTATAGTTATTAAAAATATATAGAATCATAAATTAAAGTGCAAATTTAGTTAAAATCAGCTAAAAAGTTTGCTCATAATCAGGCTTGATCATATCACGACAATTCGGTTTATTATGGCTCAATAATATTATACCGTGCCTGACAAAAATATTATTATGCAATATGATATGGGAATATCTTTTTTCTTCAAACGTCAGTAAATCCGTCATTACTCGACTGTGTAGGCGGCAGTGAAGTTTCGTTTTTCCTCCGCCGAAGCTTTACTTTTCACTTTTCCGCCGGCGGAGGTAAAAGTGTTGTCATAGCAACATAGATACAATACAAACAAACATCAAAATAAGCGTCAACAACTCGAGAGTTATTAAACTAAAATTTGTATTTATCACTCAATTTGTGACTGCATTTCTAAAAATCAATAATTTAGGAACAAATTGGTTATTATTTAATCGAACTTACTCAATAACTGCTTATCAATACGGAATTAAAATGCATCGAAAACGTAATTTTAAAATTATAATTATTGTTGACAGTGTCCACTGACAGCTTAATGTTACATTACTATAGCAACAACCTGAGCCTATTCACCGACATCGCACCGGTCTAAGCCACCTTGCGAACCTACTTATCTTTAATAATAATTATTAATGCTATTAAAAAGAGACGTTTTTGGATTAATTTGAAGAAAAAACAGCATATTTTATTGGGAGAAAAAGTTACTTTTCATGGCTTGCTCTCTATTACCAGCCTCACTCCGTTCGGCTGTTAAACATGAGCGCGCCATGAAAAGTATTACTTTTCCTCCATATAAAATAATATACTATTCTTGTATGGCTCTGAAAAAAAAAAGTTTTGCCAATAAGCTCTGCTTCATATGCAAATTTTTAAAACTATTGTCAAATATAATAATTCATAAAGCTATTAACTAATTATCACCCTATCCCAAGTTTGAACTTGAACTTGAGAATTATTTAATAAACATTAAAAGCAAACTATAAACAACGCGAGCAGTCAACGGGAGCGATTATGAACCTTCAGCATGCAATGATCAGCAATTTCTCTAATATAAATACACTGGCAAACCTTCAGTTCGTCAGACTTTTGGTCTCTCCTAAACCAGCTCCAGGGTTAGTCACATGACTGCTATTGGTTCAATCCACTCTTTGGTTAGTCACACGTTTGCTAAAGTTATAATCCTTTTCCTGCCCCAAACCTAGTACTTGGTTAGCCACATCGACTGCTAAGACTAGGGGTTTCATTAACCACAGTAGAAAAGTCGAGTCTGTCAAAGTTCTTCGAGTGAAGTTTCTAAGTAGTCTGTCAAGTAGTTCAAAGTGTAGTGTCCAAGTGCTCTTAGATACCTTAACATTAAATAAAACACAACACAACATAAGATAAACTATATTTACAAAGCAGTGACCAAAAAGACCTATAAACAATTCATAAAACATACCTCAAGTCGAGAAAGCATGTGCACCTTAATAATTGGGTATAGGCTAGTCTCATTAAGTTTCTGACCAGTAAACGCTGTTAAAACTCTATCGTTGGGTCTTTGACCAATACACATTGTTAATTTAACGCTGTTAAAACTCTATCGTTAAGTCTTTGACCAATACACATTGTTAATCTTTTCTCATTAAGTTTATCTAATATACTTTATTGTTTTTAAGTGCTTTCTTTATCTTCGCTTCTCACCTTACGTAAAGAATCCCGTACTACCATCGGAGTTATACCCCTGCACGCTGAGTAAGGCGTGGCATCGCGATTCAAACGTATGATGACAGATTGGTGGAGGCATTAAGAAAAAATTAAAAGAACTGTCATCACGAGCACTCGCGACACTATATTTTATAATATGCGTTAAGTCGTTATTAGGCGGAATTTCGTAAAAACTTATTAAAAAAACTCGTTAAAGTTACGTCAGAATCCTAAAATATATATCTGGGTTTGATTGATTAATATTGAGGGAATATAAATATTATTAGAATTAATTATTTTCCGTTTAAGGTAAGCCCTCTATTTCTGAGACGATTAACTAATTCAATTGAGGAAAACCAGTTGTCAGCGGTTATATTTCTGTTTAAATTATAAATTGGCTATGCCAGCCTTAAAACCGCTTGGTAAGAAGAATTTCATTTGTATCTTTACCGCTGTATATGTAACCATTGTATAAATAGATATTTCTCGGATCAGTTATCCACATAATTTTCAGGCCATATTTACATGGCTTCAGAGGCATGTACATTTTGAACTTGCACCTGCCTCTGAGAGATACAAGCATTTCGTCTATACAACAATTGGCGCCCATAAAATATACCGCTGGGAATTGACCAAAAATTGGCTAAATATTTCTGATATGGCAAAGACGATCTTCTTTTTGACCCTCTGGAGGTCTTCTGGATTATCAAACCGCAAACATACCAGCAAAAAAGCAAATCCATATTTACTCATGACGCAGCGAAAAATTTCTCTTCTGGTTCCATCAGTGGCAAAGATTCTTTTAATGTTTTCATGATTTGAAACGGAAACAGCTGTGTAAAATAGAAGACCAGTGAATGCATTTAGTTCAGTCGTACCGAAATCTCTTAATTCAGGACGAGAACTCCTTGTATGTTTCTTCCTTTCTCTTTCAATTTTCAAATTTGTTCATAGCAAAATTATACCCAAAATGTCTTCCTTAAGCAGCATGCTCCATACCTCAAGAGGAACTATTGAATTTTCCAACCTTGCAGAAGGCCGTAAACCGGGCAGTTGCATTAAAATATTATGTTTTAGGGTTCTGGAGCGAGAATGAAAACTTTCAGAGATCATTGAAATCGACTCTAACTTTCAGAAGATAATTTGAGTCGACTCTTACCGTAGTAATCTCTCTCTTTCTAATACAGATTTTTTATCATTTCACTGCGTTCATCGATTTGTTCATCAACTTCATCTTGGTCAGAAAAATCATTTTGGTCCTCTTGATTAGGCATGTTCGGTCCTCCGATATATCGGTATCGGGACCGGTATTTTCTGAAATACCTGGTACCGGTATCTTTTTTCTCAATACTGGTTTACCGAGTGTCCGGTACCGGACCGGTTTTCCAGTACCGGTCCAGTCCCAATCGATACTCGTACCGGTACCGACTTTCAAATTCAAAGTATGGCGAGTCAGCCAGGCAAGTGTGAGTAGTTATTTCCATTAAAATTTGATAATATTGGCAACATGGCACCAAAATTTTAATTATTTGTCTATCTGACATTGGCAACACTAATGGACATATTTAAAATTGACGTCCAGTACTTTTGGTCTTAACCATTGGCCACTGTCACCATGTTTATGTTTACTTTCAGCAAATAGTAGTGTGCACCGATCTCCATATATGGATAAGCACAAAGCGATCCAAATCATACTGATTCATGCGCCTTCAGATGTAAACAAAAGAAGATAATTCTGAGACTGCGCAGTTTCAATTAGCAGGTTATCGATCGATTCCACGTGCTTCATCACCGCATGGCCGCGAATAAGCGACAGGTCCGGATTTTAAGGAGTTGGAAAAAGATTTTGCCGTTGTATATATTACCAAAAATTTAAAAGCATGTTGATAGATGATATATTTAACACAACAATTGCAAGCCATTGGTTTTTAAAAGAAATAGAATAGACCAACCGATAAAATATACAACTTTTGCTATTTTTTCCTCCGAATCTTGCTTTGTTTTGGAGACAAAAAAAAATAAAAACTATTTCTTTCCTCGTCTCTGGGCGACACAAAAACCAATTAAAAAATGTAAAAATATGACAGTAAGTATATAATTATGTTTAAGGAATAAACCATTGATAGGTATGCAAAAAAAATACTACCAAATATTTTGGTATCTACCTAATTTTTACATTCTTTATATGTGGCATGCATTTTTTTTTGTTAAAAATATTAACTAGTTTGCCCAAAATGATTTTATAACCAAGAAAATTTGAATGATTTATACTGTAAAATCTGGTGTAACACAGGCTCAGCACTGAAACTTGTAAATTTTCAAATATACATATTTTTTAAAATCATCCCTTTGATTCAAAAATATTAAAAAATGGAAGCACCTCCTAATAAAACCCTTTTTATATGCGTTTGCCTTAAATTTTACTTTCTCTTTAAGTTAGTCTTGAATAGGTACTACTTTTAAAAGAGATTTGTAATGTTAAAGTATTTTGCATTCACACATTACATACCACAATCTGTAGGCAAGAAATACACCTTTTTTTAGTTTTTTAAAATATGAATTTTTATTGCATTGAATAGCTAAAATAACTTTGGGACAAAGAAAGGTTTATTAAAACAAAACTATTTGGAAAAAGCCAATAATACAAAATATGTAGGTAGTAAGTATGTACCAAGATACAAAATTCTTAAGACTATACACACGTCTAAATGCTCATGAAAACCTTAAAACATTTAAGAGTAATTAGGAAGATTTCTGAGAAATTAAACTGATTATCTTTTATTACAACAGTGGAAAAAATCGATAAGTATTTTTTTATTTCCACTAAATATGAATATTACGAGAGATATGCCAGTTTTTAGTTTTGTATATATAGATATACTATGCATGGTGTGACGTAATAATTCATGTGTATTGTGACGTCATAAGCACATTTCAAGGCGTATCTACCTCATTTTTCGCCTTATGAAAAAAAGAAAAAACACGTGTCCACTTAGTTTTCATGGGCTATCGAAAAATTGATGAAACTCCCTCATTGTTCCGTATACCTGTTTCTGCTATTTTAATAGATTTTTTTTTTAAATATTTTACAGACTGTTCTATAGGTTCAACATAGAAATAATACGTGGGGAAAGCTTTAACATTTTTTTCCATTTTTTACTCCCTTCTTTTATTTTTTCTTTACCTTTACAGATAGAAAAGACATACAAATTGTACTTTAGGTCACTCACTACACTTTTCTGTCCTAAATTTTTAAAAGAAGGGGGTGAATATTGGAAAACAAATTAAAGCTCCCCCCACGGATCATTTCTATATTATTGAACCCATATATGTAGTATGTAAAACAATTTTTAAAAATCTTTTAAAATAGCAGAAACAAGTATGGGGAACAATTACCCATTCAAGGATCTAAAAAAAAACTGTTTAGAGCATCAAAGCTCCTCAACAAAGTAAATTAAAATCCATCCTACCTATAAGAATTTAATACAAAATGATAAAACTGAATAAACTCACTGCTATTTATGCATCGTGACAGTAAATAAACTCTTTTTAAGATATTATTCCCATATTTTGTATGTAATGCTGCAGTTATCCTTAAAAGAAAATGATACTTACTTAAAATAAGAAATCCCTGGTATTCTACCCTTATTTTGGCAACACCAAATCAATCACCGTTGAGTATTTTCTTTGATCTTGGCAATTGACGCCATTGTCTTTTAAGGTCTTTTGTCTTTAAATCATATTCCTAACGTCTACACCAACTTATACACTAACAAAATACACTAATCTACGTTGGGGTTTGGAACCTTCGGCAACATGCACTAAAACAGAGTTTTATCCACAGTACCGAAACAGAATATTTGCACTCGACGCGCGTTTCGCTAACCATGTTAGCATCATCAGGAGATGATTAAAACTAAAATTAAAATCTAGTCAACTCCCTTTTATACTACTGTTTGCTTAATCAAGCGGAACTAAAAAGAACCATTCCTGGGATCCCGCTAGTCAGGCTTAATCAACCAATACAATGGACTATACGGAATAGGCCGTCTATCTCTATTTAAACTATTCTTATATTTAATAACGTCCATACTTTCATATGCGTCTAATAATCTCCTATCAGTTATATTATGAATTAATTTTAAATTTTTAATTGTTATTCTATGATTATTATCAAAAGCATGCTCGGCAACACTTGATTTTTCTGTTCTGCCATACTTTAAATGAGCTATATGTTCTTTGAATCTCGTCTGTATAGATCTTCTAGTTTGCCCAACATATTTTTGGTTACAATCCATACATCCAATTTCATATATTCCACTTCTTTCTAATATTTCAATTTTGTCCTTTGGACCACCTAATACTTTCTTAATGTTAAACTGAGTCTGGTATACTAATTTTAAACCTACTTCCTTAAAAACTTTTTGGAGTCTTCTAGTATACTGAGGATTATACGGTATCGAAACGTATTTTGTATTTTCATCCTGATTAACGAAAGAAGTGGAATCACGAATGGTCATTCTAAACAAATGCCTATTAATTAGTTTATTTATTAAGTTAGTATTAAAACCATTAACTTTCGCTATATTCCTAATCGAATTATTATAATAATAAACTAAACTAGATGTCCAGGAGTAAATTAGTTATTTTCAACGAAAACGATAATATAAAGCACTCAGACGCACGTACGTACTTCAATAAGTGAACGAAACGAAACGCCGAAACCCATTACGGCAAACACAGAAAAAAGAATTATTTCAAGCGCAAGCAACAAGCAAGGGTAGAGAAATTTGATAATATTTTTAATTACCGACCTGTAAAAGCTTTATGAGCTGATTTCGTTCTGTCGCTTCTCGGTGTTTGTGCGCATGAGTAAAATTATCCTATTTTCAGTTCTGTCCGACGCAGAACCCGGTTTTTTTCCCCATGATTGGTACGATTTTTCGACGCTTGCAGACGGTTTGTGCTTATCCATATATGGAGATCGGTGGTAGTGTGCGGATAATTTTTTGTTTCCTGTTTTGTGGATTGGTATTTGCGGTGTATTTACGCAAATAACGTGTAGGCAGCTGGTATCTAAAATTGTGTTTGTGATTTTGTTGAAGGCTGAAGAGAACGAAGACAAGAGGTAAGTAAAATACAATACGCCGTACAAAACCAATAACACTTACAGCGAGGCTAGACGGACGGCTAGGCGGCTAGAGGCTAGACAGTTTTCCGTCTCTTTTTGTTTAGTTTACAGGTTGCATTCGATATTGTGGGTAATCAATGTAAGTTTTATGCCTCCAGCGTTTTAAAACATGGGTAGGTATGCAATTTTGTAATAAGATAGGAACGTAATCAGCTGATTATACCTATACCTATACTTTATCTCCTTTTTCGAACATATCCCAATAGTAGGTACAGAGTGAACTCACAAAATGAGGTTATGTTGCGATTGGATTTTTGTAGATCTACTGGAAACAATATTGGGACAGGCGTCAATGAACCTCCTATAGAGACATTCCGTCGCCAGCTGAAGCGTTACTACATGTTGCCTGCCCTCAACAAAGATGAGGACGCCCTACAATGGTGGCGCGACCATGCCCAGTGTTTGGCACCCCTGAGTAAATATGCGATGAAGTATTTAGCCACATCTGTGCCATCAGAGAAAGTTTTTAACTCCGGTGGTTTGGTCGTAACTGATCAGAGACGAAATCTTACGGGGGATCATGCGGAGCATCTGATGTTTCTCGCTCGAAACGCTGGTTATGTTCCGGTGCCCAAGTAGGGTGAAGTGTAAGACTAGTGAGACTATGTTGTGAGATATGAGTCCCAGAAGAAATTTATTATTGCTTTTAATATGTGTAATAAAAAAATTACAAGATTTATTCGCTCTTTAACTTACTTGTATATTATTTTAACTCCAAACCACATATGTAAGTCAAACGAACATAACCACACTTACATCCTTACATACAACATCACCATACACTTATCACAGGCTACTTGGTACTGGAGAACTGGGGGTCGAAAACTCACGGGTCACGAACCCTTGAAGGTCACGGCCATCACGACCATGGGGGAAAAACGAAATCAATTATTGCAGTTATTTCCGTTTTGTATCAATTATAGAGACATTTTTAATGTCCAAAATCAGATTCCAGATTATATTTAGACAAAACCGGTCGTACCAGCCACTGGCTGTACGCATACAGCCAATATTGATCGGTAAATCGATTCAACCGCTATTTTGACCCATCCGGTATTTTGGTCCATCCGGTATTCCGGTCCGTCCGGTATTTCTGTCCATCCGGTATTCCGGTCCATCTGGAATTCCGGTTCATCCGGTATTTCGGTCCATCGAGTATTTCGGTCCAACCGGTATACCGGTTGTAGGACCGGTACTTCTCGGTACCGGATACCGGTACTGAAATCTTAGGACCGAACATGCCTACTCTTGATACCACTTCAAACATGTTTCCTCATTTAGGATCCAATATATTCACTTTTTCAACTACTTTCAACTCTTTAGGCGGCCCAAGTTGATAAGCCATTGTCGTACAGCTAAGTTTATGGGAACCCGAAAAGAAGCACTAGCGCCATCTTGCGGTCACAGTGACCGCTAGCAAATTTCAATTGGCTATAAAATTTAATCTAACTAACCTAACACCGCCCGCTTGCAAAAACATACTGGTAACGATGTGGACTGAAGGTATTAAGAGGCTCTGTCGGCGTTATCTTGAAGGTGGAGCAAAATAAACATCAATCAAAACTCGGCTGCGGACACGATTTTTTTATGGTAGTGGCACACACACTAAAGGGAGATCCTATGGCGCTCGACGAGCGGTGTTTGTGCGAAGTTGTTGATTAACACGATTTCTGAATAGTTATAGGTTGTAATTAGGGGGAAACAGATATCCTGGGAGTGAGTTTCACAGTGATGCAGTGCGCCAAATAAAGGAGTTCTTGTAAAGCGATGTTCTAGGTGTTTTCAGTTGTACGCCGAATTGGTGCGCTCTTGCCGTCTGTCGTGACTGTCTGACATGCGTTGCCGGGGGCGGGATGAGGCGGGCCAAATCCTGGGAATATCTGCCGTGAATGTATCTGTAAAACAGGGACATCTCGGCCACATGTCTGCGGTGTTCCAGACTATTCAGATTCCGGGTCAACTCCGGGTCGCCGACAAGACGCACAGCTTTCTTCTGAATGGAATCCAGCAGCTTTAGTGTGTGCTTTGGTGCTGCACCCCCAGATGTGTGAGCAATATTCTAAGCACGGTTTTATTTGCGCTTTGTAGAGCAAGAGCACCTGCTGAGGTGTATACAGTTTTTTGTTGCGAAATAGGGCACCTGGGAGGCTGATTATGCGATGTTAGCAACGTGGTCATGCCAGGACATATTGCTGTTGACTGAGACACCCAGAAGTCCGATTGACGAGGATGAAAGAATGGACGATCCTGCCATAATGATGTCAGGGGCCGCCGTATTGGTCCTCTTGGTAAACGTGGCTGCTCGAATCTTTGCTGTATTGAACTGAGCAAAATTTCTGTCGCTCCAAGTTTAAACTTTCTCCAGGTCTTGATTAATTGCTGTAATCTGCTCCTGTCTGCGGCGATAAGTCTCAGTCTCAGTTGCTGGTAAAGGTTTTTCTGATCTAAATTGGAAGACAAGGGTACTGTCATCTGCAAAACTGTAAACATGATTATTCGTTTCGGTCAGCAGGTCATTAATATAGATGAGGAATAGAGTTGGTGAAAGTATTACGCCCTGAGGCACGCTCGCGTTAATGGTGAATGTGTCTGAGATGTGTCCATCAACCGCACGACGGCGTTTAACGGTTAAGGTTGTACTGAATTTTTGATCACTGATATGATTATTACACTAAATATCTAGAACATCATGATACCAATTTGTCCTCCATTATCCTACAAGTTTCCGGGACAACAAACTATAAATCTGAATTTCACCTTGACTTAAATGCTTTCATCGGAATCAGACCAGTGGCTGAGAATTATTAAACATGACGTTTAAAATTATTATTATTAGGACTTACAAGAACATAAATGAAACACTGCTAATTTTAATTCCTAATATCATCACATATTCATTCACAATGGAATTCTAAGGAATCAAAACTCAAGAAGGAATTACAATAAATTTTAAACGAATCGCTTTATGCACCTTTTCTCTAACCTAGCTCTCTCACGTGAGAGAATTTCAATTCTCGTACTTCACCAAACCTATTCCAAACAGGCCGATTTAATAATCCAAAAACTACTTTATACATCTCGTCTAATCGACAAGAAATAAAAAGATAATAAAAAATAATTAAATTGGTATTTCCTCCGCCTCTGCTAGGCCAAAAACTTTTCATTTA
>MU188755.1:48191-59155 GCA_016904865.1 Pissodes strobi
TATAGATTCTTAGCAACCTGCACAATTTTATAAACGTATTATGTATGTACGATTTTGCATATTTTTTCGTAACAGCTTTTTCATTTTATTCGCTAGATAAAAATATTGTCAAGATGGTGAAATGAAAGTAAATTTTTGATCTGGCTATAGTTCACGAACTAGTTTATGCATGAAGTGCACAATTACGCTAAATCGGAGCAACCTGTACCGTGCGTTCAATTTATCTTGATAACATTTTGATTCGCTGTAACTTTTTTTGTTTTTAAAGGTATCAAGTTAAACAAAAAAGCAAAATGTAGGGTTGGTAGCCAAATTTTTTCTACGTTACATATAAAATAAAACACTAACGATTTTCTGACATATCAGCGTACTCTATATTTTTTAAATGGAACACCCTGTATATTACTACATTTTTGGAATCTCTAGAGAAATCTAAACACATTTCGTGTATAATATCTTATACCTATCTTTCTTTAGGTGTTTACAAAATATTGACAGTTGAAAGTCGTGCATTTTGACATTTTGATAGGCTTAAAAATCTAAACCGCATGAGAGCAAAGAAAACGGTTTGCATATTCCTGTCTTAGGTTTTCATGAGCTATCAAATGACAGTAACTTTGAATTTAACCCGCGAATAAAATTGACCGGAACTTTTAAGCCTCCGGATAAATTGAAAGCCACTGTCATTCGATAGCTTATGAAAACCTAAGATAGATATGTGCAAACCGTTTTCTTTGATCTCGTGCGGTTTAGAGCCTGTCAAAATGCCTGACTTTCAACTGTCAATATTTCGTAAACAGCTAAAGAAAGATAGCTATAAGATATTATACACGAAATGTGTTTAGACTTCTCTAGAGATTCCAAAAATGTAGTAATATACAGGGTGTTCTATTTAAAAAATATATAAAGTAGGCTTTTATGTCAGAAAATTATTGGTGTTTGTTTTATATGTAATCTAGAAAAAACTTGGCTACCAACCCCACATTTTGCTTTTTTGTTTACCTTGGTATCTTTAAAACCAAAAAAGGTACAGCGAATCAAAATGATATCAAGGTGCTGATCAAATCTGAAATAATGGATGTATGTGGATAACGATCGACTTTTACGAAAAACAACCAGCAAAAACAATGTTTTTGAGACTTACGCCTTTATAGTAGAATACGAACTGTTTACTGTCAAACGAAATGTTTTGCACTTTCTTATCTTCCACATAACCACAACCTGGAAAATACTCCCTACTAAACCGAAAATTTCGTATATCTAGATAATTACTAAATAACTAAGATAAGAAGATGCAAATCGTTTCGCGCTAAGTTAAACAGATCAAATTCTTTAAATGGAAAGGAGGCTATTCGACATGCTACATAGAATTTTTAGAAGAATTCGAAAATCGGAAAATATGTCCCGCTCTTTTGAGACCTTTTATATTGAAATAAAATTCAATTATATTGTCAAACTAAAATCAACATGGCTAAATGATGAAATGGTTGTAAGACTAATAAAAAAATTAAAAACATGTTATTTCTATAAAATGTGTATACATATGAAGGGTAGAGGGGAAAAATGATCTAAGGGCCATTTCCATAGGAAACTTTTTTATTATTGACTTCACAGAAAATTTAATTCTTGATAAAAGTTGGTGTTTGAAAAAAAAATAATTTTGACAATGCTAAGTTAAAGATAGGTTATACAGGGTACTCAATAAATACAAAAATGATGGTTAAAAAATCAAAAACTTTGGAATATCGGAAAACCTTCTACAGAAAAATAAAACTCGTATTAAGATAAAAATAAAAGTCAAATACCATTTTTTCCAAAAATGCACCGCACCATTGCGGAGAAAATCCATTTCAATTACTGAAAAAACCCGCTTTTTCTTAATTTTGTCCTTATTTGTTTCAGCAACGATGCACTTTTGGAAAAAATGTATTTGACTTTTATTTTTACCTTAATAGGAGCTTTATTTTTCCTGTAGAAGCATTTCCGATATTCTTAAGTTTTTGTTGTTTCAACCACCATTTTTGTATTTTTTAAGTACCCTGTAATACTTAGTCTTAATTTAACATTGTCAAAATTAGTTTTTTTCCAAGCACCAACTTTAATCAAGAATAAAATTTTCTGTGGAATCAATAATAAAAGTTTCCTATGGAAATGGCGCTTAGATCGTTTTTCCCCTGTATCCCTCGTATATATTTTAAATTTTGTAACCTATTAAGATACGTTTTAGTCCGTTTTGATGCTTTTAGTTAGTTTTGGTTAGTTCAATCAGCTTTCGTTTAGTTTTAATTTATTTTAGTTATTTGAACCCGGTTCCGATACATTATAACCAATTTTAATATTTTTAGTTAGTTTTGGTTAGCCACCAAAACTGGGTCGTTCAATCAACTATCGATTACTTTCGGTTCCGATACGTTATTACCAATTTTAGTGTTTAGGATAGTCGCCAAAATTTAATTGATCTGGGTTAGTTTTAACTTACTTAATATTATTTTTAAGCTATTCCGATACGTTTTAGCCCGTTTTGGTACTTTTAGTTACTTTTGGTTTGTTTTGGTTAGTCTTTCAATCAAATTTTGGTTACCTTCAATTTATTTTAGTTATTGAATTAATTCAAGTTAGTCGTCAACGCTTAATTTTGGTTAGTTTCAACTTATTTTAATATTTTTAATCTGTTGCGATACGTTTTAGCCCTTTTTGATGCTATTGGTTAGTTTTAGTTAGTCGTTCAATCGACTTTCGGTTAGTTTCAATTAGTTTTAATTTAGTTTAGTAATTTGAATCGGTTCCGATACGTTATAACCAATTTAAATGTTTTTAATTAATTTAGGTTATTCTCTAAAATTCGGTTAATTTGGGTTAGTTTCAACTTACTTTGATAATTTTAATCTGTTACGATATGTTTTAGCCCTTTTGGTGCTTTTGGTTAATTTTGGTTAGTCGTTCAATCGACTTTCGGTTAATTTCAGTTAGTTTTAATTTATTTAAATCATATGAATCGGTTCCGATACGTTATGACCAATTTTAAAGTTTTTGATTACTTTCAGTTAGTCGCCAAAATTCGGCTAATTTGGGTTAGTTTTAACTTACTTTCGTTCAATCAACTTTCGGTTAAGTTCAGTTAGTTTTAATTTATTTTAGTCATTGGAACCGGTTCCGATACGTTATAACCAATTTTAATGTCTTTGGTTACTTGCCAATATTCGGCTAATTTGCGTTAGTTTTAATTTACTTTAACATTTTTAATCTGTTGCGAAACGTTTTAGTCCGTTTTTGTGCTATTAGTTACTTTTGGTTTGTCATTCAATCAACTTTCGGTTACTTTCAGTTAGTTCCAATTTATTTTAGTCATTTGAATCGGTTCCTATACGTTATAAGCAAATTTAATGTTTTTGGTTAGTCGCTTAAATTCCTTTCGTTTTGGTTAGTTTTAACATACTTTAATTTTTGTAACCTATTAGGATAGGTACGTTTTAGCCTGTTTTGGAGCTTATGGTTACTTTTGGCTAGCCTTGGTTAGTCGTTCAATTAACTTTCGGTTTGTTCAGTTAGTTCCAATTTATTTTAGTCATTTGAACCGATTCCGATACCTTATGATCAAATTTAAGTTTAAATAAAAAAACTAACTAGCTGCTTAATTCTGCCGTTCTTTTCCCATTTTAACACATAAACATTATCTTACTTATATAACATACAAACAAAACAATATAAACGCATAACGTCTATTTACCCAAACAACGAATCTTTTTCTGTTTTAATTCCAATGAAAATTTATTGCACTCCGGCCCAGGTAAGCGCGTATGATTGGCATCGAGTTCCAACTGCGTGGTGTCCTCGCTTCACTGAGCTTCACGGAGAAAATTTGATTCCGTACCCCACTAAACGAGCCGAGTGTCGCGGCTATAGTTTTCTTTAGGCTATGCTAATACGATGCACCGAATCTGGCTCGATCAGCGTCGCGCCTAAGATTCTGTGTATAGAGTCTCATCGTCCTCCATGCATCATCTACACTCCTTCTCCTCTACAGTTCTCAGCAGAGTCAGGTGCCGTCCAAGCCAACAGCGCCCTATGTAGAATCCTACCAGTGCCCTGCACTCCTTCCTTGGTAGGTTCATCATCTCGTCCCCGGGGCCGTTCGCCATATCTCTTCTGTCCGACCGGACCGTCCATTGGAAAATCGTAGTATGCGCCCAGTGAGGTGGGTGATTCCCGTCTCAGAGCCTTACAGCAAGCAACAGCTCCAGACAGTGTTCCCACTCTGGTTAAACCAGACTAGCCCATCCCAGGACCCCATCCTTCTCTCTATCCAATCTTCCTTCGTAGTGAAGAGGAAGTTTAGCCCCTCGTGGAAGCCTATCTCAGGGACCATCACATCACCCGGCATAGCCAGGGGTTAGGTCCCCAGATAAGCCCGGCTCTAGATCTCAATAACCATGACAGAAGCCATAGTCCCTCTACATTCCCGCATCACACAATCTCATGACCGCATTATCCGCCTCGCCTCAGTCCAACGACTGAGCAACCAATAGTAAAATGTTGTTTTTAAATATTATAGCTATCCAGATAATTTCCGCAATGATCAGGTAATACCGCACCAAAACCGTGCTGAATTAATTTTTTACGGTCACTAAAACGCCGCCGTACTCTAACATTTTATTACCAGAGCCTTCACGATTTCTACGAAAAAGTGTATATGGTATGGTCCATAATTGTATTGTTTAGTCAAGATTCTGTTACGCATAATATCTCCGAATAGTTTGCAGACAAGCTTTGTTTGAAACAGTGCAACCTAGTTAGTAAGCTACGAACATTCTGGTACGTAACACTCAAAAGCATTGCGGGAACAAGTGACAAGTCTGCATGCTTACTTAGGTTGTTTCCCGGGCTCCACCCGACGAACCAGAATATTACCATCCTCAACCCTACCAAGTTTATAGCGATTTTTCTGCACCCACTTAGGTGATTGCTTTAAAAGAAATTTGGCCTGATGAGATTAATGGATTCAGCTAGATTAGAGATCTCAAAACCCTGTCGATAAAATGGACTTTTTTATTCATTGATTTTTATTTCATCTGAGTTGCAACCCTGAATATCGTAACTGTCATGTTTTCTTGAATTTCAAGCTTTACAAACATAAACAGATACAAATTCATTTGACATTTCCGCAATATCCTAACATCTTAGGTTACTTAATAAACATTATTCTTCAGGCTGTAGTTCTCTACCTCAAGCATATCTGTAGTCTTAAAACAATCCTTCATTTTAACAAAGTTAGCTTAAAAATTCGATATTTTATTGGAACAAAACGTACAGATTTGCGTGCATTTCATTGATATCATAACCTTCATTATAATCGTAGTGGACACAACATCGACGCTAGGGGAGCTCGACAGAGCATTCGTCCCCGTCATCGAAATCTCAGTGCTCTGAAGCGGATCTATTACGGATTTGAAGGACATGACAGAAGCGACAAATCCATCGATTACTAGGCAGATTTTCAATGGTGACAGCCCGATTTTGGATACTCCAAAGGACGCGCCGCGCCGTTCGTTGATTTGAGTTTTTTGTTACCGCTTTGTTATAATGGTTGTCATTATTATTAACAGTCTTATTGCACTAACTATTGATGCACTGAGATAATTATTATTTATCTTCCTACAGTTTTAGTTAGGAGCTGCAAGCTTAGGTTAGTTTGGGAATTGTTTACCAAAGATATATCCGGAAATGTATAGGAGTAAATTTTTACGATGGAACAGTCGACATGCTGTACATAACAGTATAACTAACGTAAGATACACTTTAGTTGCTTAGTTGGCGATTTAGTTATAATAGCCATTAAAATACATGAGTAGAAACATATTTTTACGCTTCTTAAAACATATTCTCTCGAACCAAGAATCAGTGAAAGTATGATTGCCTATGATGATATGATGTCTTTTTTTAGTTTATATCCGAAATCTTGGATTCCCGTCGTTTCCAGGATTATTTTATGAAACAGGGTGAAAAAAGGAGTTTGGCTTGTCTCTACGTCATGCTTTGATTTTAAACCTTTCGGTTACAACTACTATTTGCTGCCAACTCGTTTCAGCATTCTGGTTAGTTATATTTATTGGATGCGGAAAACAACAATTTTATATTTGGTGCAACTATCTCTTGTCGTTGAACTGCTTCAGGTTCAGTGTAAAGAACACGGTTGAGCACCTTTACACATACTTCCTGCATACTGCATTGGAGAAGAATACATTAGGTTCAAACTCTAGTCGTTGGCATTGACAGATCTTATAATCAAAAACTCAATTTGCAGATCATATCATGTATTAAAGATATATTATGTAAATCGAAGTCAATAACTACATCCAGATCAATTTCTGGTGATAAGTCAAACAGAAAACCTTCGACAGGAAAAATGCATTGTTTTATCCTTAGAAATAATAAATCATTATGAAAAATGAGAAATCATCACAATGTATTTCAAAATGTTATAAATCTGTTCCGTCGTAATATGAAACACGCCGTCCGACTATAGACATCAGAATTATATTGCTGTTTCCGGAACATGTATTTGTTTTGTTTGTTTTCCGATAAGTTAAGTGAAATATGATGTTTTCTTCTGCACCGCTCGAAAATAAATCTAAATCAATAAAAGCCACGTCGGTTTTTGAATGAGTATAGTTGAAGGCAAATATGATAGAAATGGGATGTTTTCTAACACAAAGCAGGGCTTAAAAGGAGAAAGGGAGGTGCCTTGATTTCCTGATTGCGGGGTATTCGCACCATTAGAAATTATAATCACGCAGGTAGCACATATATTTTATTAGTTTGTATTTTTCCAATCGTGTCTTACTGTCTTATTCTAAACCGAGTATATAGTCCTACCGTCCTTCTAAAGAACACACTATTTCGACCATCAAACAATTAGAAAAATTAATTTATCTTTATTTTACTTACTTTATGTACTAACGATTTGAATAAAAATAAATATTAAGAAAAAAAAAGTAGTAGGTATCAGTGTTAAATGGATTAAGGTAACAAAGATTTAAAGTATGCGCCTCAAAAATAAAAACAAGTATATACAATTGTCGCTTCATGTAAATAAATGATGAAATATAGATATTAATTATTATCATTGTAAAGGATACTAATTAAAAAAAAATAAATTAAAGCAGAAATCTGTGAGACCCTTAAAATGTAAGGTCTCTTGGTAAAACAAAGTTAAACGAATTAATAAAAATTGAATCTATCACAAATAAAAAATAATGTTCAGATAAATAAAATAAAATGAACGAACTTATTTACTACAATAACTAAACGACTACTGAGGTTGTCTTATCAAATAACTGGGCTTGCCGTCATTTTGTTGAGTCTTTCGTGTATTTACCTGTAAATAAAGTAAACACAATATTGCAAGTCACTTTAGATAATTTTAAATGAAATAAAATCACACGTATTCGGCAACGCACTATGTAAGAATCAGGACGTACTATTCTTTCTAAACGCTAATGCGATCGGTACCTTAGACTATACAGGGTGTTTCAGAATTGAATGCTAATCTTTAAGGGTGATAATCTTTGAGTGATTTTAAGAAAAAAATGTCATATGAACATAGGTCCGCAAATGCCTTATTTTTGAGATACAGGGTGTTGAAAATTAAAAAAAAATCGGTTTTATCCCAATATTTCCCAAACCGCTGTAGATATTTCTTTACATTTTGCTAGGTATTAAGTACGTATAAAAATACGTTTTTTGAAGCAAAAGATCCTTTTCAACTCCAATCAGTGGCGCCCCCTCTAACATTCTCTCTTATATTTTTAAACGAAAAAATGAAACGCCACTGCTTTTTTTCAAAATAAAACTTTTCGCAAACTCTTATTGTTTGTCAGAATTTCGATCCGAGCTTTCGTTGCAGAGATGCGGGGCGGCCCCAAAATCCCCCCTTAAATAAGAGCCCCGGTCCCCCCGTATGGTCTAAGGTGGCACCCATGGGGCGCACCTACCATAAAAATTTCGACCCCGCACCTCTTCCCTGGTCCTCCAAGATTGGGGGTTGAGGCATCGAGCCAACTCCTCGATACTCAGAAAAATGTGAAATGTTAAAAAACCTAACCAAAGCCTCGGAACTAAAGATTGGAACCAAAGACGACGAAAAATGCTACGAAAAAGGACAATGATTTATAACACATGGAACGTACAAGGCCTCTCTCGAAAAACAAGCGAAATAATGTCTGAACTCAAGAAAACCAAAATGGATGTGATTGTGCTTACGGAAACAAAAAAGAAAGGCAGTGGCTCTGAGAACTGGGGGCATTATGACCACTTCTATAGTGAAGTTGCCAAAGACCAACGCGCACAACAAGGAGTATCCATTCTGATCCGAAGATCGCTGAGAAAATACTTTACTTCATGGGAAGCGATTAATCAGCGATTTATAAAAATGAACCTCACGATAAAGGGACACCGAGTTACTGTACTAGGAGTGTATGAGGTTAATGAGGATTATTTAATCAACGCTAAAGACGAATTCTTTGAACAACTTAACGATGAAATTAATAGAATAGGAACCTCCAGGGAAATCATAATTTTAGGCGACTTAAATAGCAGAGTGGGACGAAAAGCTAGTGACAATGTTGTGGGAGCATATGGCGAAGAAACACGTAATAACAACGGAGAACGACTTACAACAGTATGCGAACAAAATAAACTGAACATTTTGAACGGTTTCTACCAACACCGTGACATCCACCGATACACCTGGACACAAAAATCCCGAAATCTCAAATCCATACTCGACTATGCCATTGTAAGACAAAATACAAAAATGAAGGTCCAAGACGTGAAAGCATGTAGAGGACCTTGCTGCGGCAGCGACCATTATATGTTGAATTCAAAAATCGTATTCCTCAACAAAGAACAACACCCACAACAAGCAGACCACGCAAAAACAATAGAAAATAGGCAACCAATATGCTATAACTTGGACAGTCTGGAACATGATAGTGTTCGTGAACTATATAGAAAACGCTTAGACGAGAAATTAGGCACATATAATTTCAACGATAGAGAAGAACATCATGAACATAAAAAAAATGCATATATGCTGCAGCAGAAGAAGCATTGGGAACGTATAACGGAACCCGGCGGAGAATGAAACCATACTGGTGGGATGATGAAATAGAAGAGGGAATTATAGAAAAAAGAGAGAAATACCTCAGATATTTAACAACAAATAACGATAGCGATGAAATAACCTATAAAAATGCCCAAGCAAAAGTAAGAAGACGAATAACGCAAAAGAAAAACGAAGCCTGGGAAAAAAATTGTCAAAAATTAAATACCTACTTGGGAGGAAGGAAAAGCTCAGAAAGTTGGAAGCTTTTAAAGAAAATGAGAACCAGCAAATCAAAAGAAGTAATATCGCCAATATCAACACAGAAATGGCAAGAATACTTCAAAAATCTATCAACCGAGAATAGACCAGAATTTAATACGCAAACAAACATAGCTGGAATTAACATAATTTCGTCTCCACTAAGAGTGAGTCAAGGGGAGGTTAAAGAAGTAATTCTGTCACTTAAAAACGGAAAATCCCCAGGACCAGGTGATATTCCCGCCGAATTAATTAAAGCTGGAACCGAAATTCTATACGAACACCTTAGAAAACTCTTCCAAGACTGTCTAAATGGCAGGGACATACCAACTGAATGGCACATATCCATAATGTCAACAATCCATAAAAAGGGCAGTAGAGACCAGTGCGAAAACTATAGGGGGATTGCAGTAACTAGTACGCTAAGTAGAATGTACGGGAAAATGTTAAAGAACAAAATCGAAACCGAGTATAAAGATCTAGAGGCGGAAGAACAAGCTGGATTTAGAGCCGGTTGGTCTACAGTAGATCACCTATACTGTGTTACACAACTGATTGAGAAAAAAACCGCAATCAAGCAAGAAATCCATCTGTTATACGTGGACCTGCAGAAAGCATATGACAGTGTACCTCTCTTGTGGAAAACTCTAGAACAAACGAACATCGCAAATGGATTGATAAAAGCCGTCCAAAAAATCTATGACAAGAACGAAACAAAAATTAAAATAGGACGAAATATCTCCAATGGGTTCACTGTTACAAAAGGTTTGAAACAGGGATGCTGTCTTTCTCCGACACTTTTTAAAATTTATTTAGAACAGGCCCTCAAACTATGGAAACGGAAATGCAATGGTATGGGAATACCTCTCAATAATAATAATACCCTATACACTCTATGTTTTGCAGACGACCAAATCGTAATAGCACAGGATCATGATGATTTAAGCTATATGACTCGAAAACTTATAGAAGAGTACAAGAAATGGAGCCTCGAAGTCAACATAAAAAAGCAGAGTGCATGTGCATTGGTGGTCTAGCACAAGATATTGACTTGGATGATGGAACAAAGATTAAACAGTGCAAGGAATATAAATACTTAGGAATGAAGATAACACACGATGGGCTACTCGACACAGCAATCAAAGAACGAAACACACAAGGCAGAAAAGTTATCTCTATGATGAACGGAATCCTATGGAATCAAACGATATCGAAAGTTAATAAATAAAGAATATATAATACCATCCTTAAAAGCATTATAACCTACGGTAGTGAAACATGGCAAATAAAATAGTTTACAGAAAAAATGCTAATAACAACTGAGATGGACCTCTGGAGGAGATCTGCGGGTAAATCAAGAAGAGACAGGATACACAACGACAGAATAAGAGATATAATGGGTGCCAGACGCACGATTGTTGATGATATAAGAATGAAACAGTTAATATGGTATGGTCACGTCCAAAGAATGTCAGATAGGTTACCAAAACAAATTTTGACATGGACACCCCAAGGGAAGAGAGGAAGAGGAAGACCAAGAAGAAGCTGGAGAGAGGGCATTGACAAAGAGATGAAAGAAAGAGACTTGCCGGAGAACTTATGG